>JARVLU010001354.1:5130232-5143759 GCA_031762415.1 Simpsonichthys santanae
ATAATTATTATTTGAGACTCGAATGAGTCCTATATAATTATTGGAAAGTGTAAGGTGTATATGGTATTACTCTACCTATGCTCATTACATTACCTTTGACTACTCTGTACCTGGCTGCCCAGCAAGCGTCTGTGTGTACAAATTCTTGTTCAAGGCTAATCAATTAAAGCTTTGACAAATGCACAATATGACAGAATTACCATTTACATGTACATATGTGTATTTATTAAACACCACAAAGAGGCAACATTAAGGAACAGTTTCTACAGAAGCTCTATGCTTCAGATCATACATGCGTGTGTAGAAACATGTGCACGAGACTGTGAAGCCAGCTCATTAGCAGGCAAAAGGCAGGAATATGTTCTGTGACCGAGACTTTCTGCGGGGGATGGAAGGAGTGATGAGTGTGAGGAACAACTTAATAAGGCAGCAACATGTAGAACGGTGCAGAGCAAAGGAAGCCGAGGAAGAAAAGGCACTTTGAACCTTGAAAGGGACTGTGAGATTGTCTGCCCACGCCCTTCTCTCTCTGCAGAGTACTGATGCAGAGAGGGGGTGAAAAGGTGAGAAGGGAAGGAGCACCGGCATGCAAACATGTTATTTTGGTTCTGATTGCTCAGGTTAATAAAGTCTCTCAGAGCTGGAGCTCGGATGATTCTATCAACATCTCCCCAATACGTGCATCAGATTGTGCACTTTGATGCATCAGCTGGGCAAACATAATCCCTAATTCTTGATTTACAAGCTAACCCAGCACAGTTTATACTTTGACACACATGAAGCAGAGTGGCATCAAAAAATGGAACAAAAACAAGAATGTTTGAACATTTTTTGAAAGTTTTATTTTTCCTCCTTATGGATTTTCAGAGTAGAGGAGGAGGGGTGCGGGTGCCTGGCACCCCGTTATCATCCTAACCCAGATATGTCAGCAGCAATCAAACCTTGTGCTTTTCAGCTTTTCAAACACAAGCCTTGATTTCAGAGGTAGATATACTTTTCTGACTGCTGCCTATAATGTTCCTCTGTAGCCAGAACCATATTTCAGCGAGGAGTTCAAAAGTGAATCATGGCATCAAAAAGAGGTGGACATCAAAACCATCCTAATTCAGTACGCCATTTTGCTGGTTTCATTGTAAACATTTAGCCTTTACATTTTTAGGACAACCTGTTAATACAGGTAATGACAGTCAGGAATGCAAAGTGTAAAGTTTAGTAATAGCCTGCTAATAAAAATGCACAAAAAGTTGACTACCGTATTTTTCGCTGTATAAGATGTTTTTTTTATTTTTTGTTGCATAATTTACATGCCCTGTGACTTATACGCCAAAGCAACTTATTTATGGATTTTTTTCCCCATATTTATAAACATTTTTTGGCTAAGATATGACCATTTTCATTCATTCTGACTGAAAATATTGAACACTACCATTTTCAGCCGCTAGATTGCAGCAGAGCACTTTTTGCCATAGTATCATGTAATAGATAAAAGTGGCTATTAATGACAGAATCGGTTTGCCAAAGTATGTCACCTTTGTCCAGCTCGCTTGGAGCAACTATAAAATCAGCTTCATTTTGCTGCACCACCCAGAGAAATGCAGTTAATTTGACCATTGAAGCGCAGTTATTAAGTAAAAGTTCAACTGACACATCTTTACTATAAAGTCGAACAAATAAATAATTGTTTTAGGTGCTTATCTTATTAAATTTTGAAGAAATGTGCAGTGTTCCTCCTTCCTGATTCCTCCATCTTTGCTCTCCCAGAACACAGAGGCAGCAAAATACTTTTGAAATGCAGCTGATTTGACCATCAAAGTTCATTTATTAAGGAAACATTAGACAGAGACACGCCTTTACTATAAAGTCGAGCAAACAAATAATTGTTTTTACGTGGTTTTCTTGTTAAATGATGAAATGAGCAGCGACTTGTCCCGCTACACATTCCTACTTACATGTATCAGCTTTTGAAATGCAGCTGATTTGACCATCAAAGTGATTTATTAAGCAAAAGTTAGACTGAGACAACTATAATTTTGAGCAAACCAATTAATTGATTTTAAGTGTTAATCTTGTTATATTCCGAAAAAATGCATAGAGACTCATCCCTATGCGCATGCTTGCTTCCACAAAATGAGCTTTGAAATGCAGCAGATTTGACTATCAAAGTGCATTTATTAAGGAAAAGTTAGACTGAGACACACCTTTACTATAATTTGGACCAAACAAACAATTGTTTTTAATCTTGTTAAATTCTTGTTGAAGTCCTCCCGTGCACACTCCTGCAGCCGCCATTTGGCAGCCCATCGATTTTTGGCACACCAGCCCACATTTCCGGGTTCAGCCCATGTTTCTGGGTTGTCAGCAGTGACGCGTAAAAACGCGACACATCCGCAGTGATGCATAATAGATGTGACGTATACGGCGAAACAATGTTTTTATGGATTTTTCCACTTTATTAGACATAGTTGGACTGATGCGACTTATAGGGCGGTGCGACATATACGGCGGAAAATATGGTATTCACACTTTAGCTGAAATTCTGAAGCCAAAGTGGTCAAGAAAAATGTTATTACGCTTAAAAATAACCATCAAGCTCTTTAAAAATGTTTGGCATCTGGGCAACATGAGCCCCATTTTAAAAAGTCAAACCTTCATGTTATGAAATAATAAAATTTGCTTGGTTTTAAAATTCAGCTAGTTCTTAAAAAGTCATTTCCATGTTCCTGAAGCTTAAGTGCTGTGGATCTTTGGCCATTTTGGCTTTTCCTGGGAGTGCAATGTTGTCTGTAAAATGGAAGCTAAAGTACAAATCAGAGACGGTTGCTTTACAAAAACAGCATGAAGAAAAGCCCAACATGACAGACACACTTTAGCTGGTCTTGTGAGCTCGGCCGTTGCTGCATGCCTCTCACATTCCCAGCAGGCGGTTGCCGTTTCTCAATCACAGCATCTGCCTCTCTGATCTGTCTGCGCTTGGTTTGTTGTTGTTTTTTTCCCTTCAGCTTGCTTTACTGCGTTTTTCCTCTAACTGTCTCCGTTTCTCTTAGGTCTTTCTCTCAGTGACTTGGCAGTTATCTCTTCCCATCTCTTGCACGCAGGCATTTGATGGAAAAATGCAATATTCATCTGTGCTCACCATTAGGCAGGCTGGCTGTGAGCGCTGCGGAGATGAAGATTTAAAAGAGCCTGAATAATTAAACCACTGGGAACTGTGACAAACACATATGCAAAACTTGCACACACACATAAACACTAATGCGCCTAAGTACATGGCCTGCAGACGTGGCCTATGTGACCATTTTGTGAGATCTTTGCTTCCCATTAGTTCTTCATTAAGCTTTTGCTGATGCTAAATTCAGTATTGCAGTCGTGTGCTGGCATGACTGGTGTAACTGCTGCACCACTGGGGCTGCTCAGGTGGGAGAGGATTATATTGAGAAGGGAGTAACCTCGCAGAAATATTTAATCTAACACTTGCAATTATGTGCATTAAACTCTGCAGATTGCATGATCTTTTAATGCCAATCAAAATTAAAACTTTAAATGATTTAGATCTTCAAATAAGCATAAACATGTAACTTAAAGCAAGTTGAATTAGCTGAATGTCAATGTTTTTTCACAGATAACTAGGGATGCACAATATTCTTGACATGGTATTGGTATCTGCTGATATTAGTGTTAACGTTCAATATCAGCCAGTCCATCAAAATAAATCACTGATTCAAAAGGCACCATTTTTGTATGACAACCCAGTGACAAGGATGCCTGCAGAGGCAGCACAACGTGATGATGTTGCAGCGGCAGAACAACGTGATGATGTTGCAGCGGCAGAACAACGTGATGACATCACGTGCACCTACCTACCTGATATCACGGCGGAGAGGAAAATTCAAAATGTTGGCAGTGTGGAAGATTTTTTTTTTTTTGTTGGTGAGGACGTCGGGTTCCGAAGATTTTTGGACTACATAGAGCCTCTCTACATCATCCCCAGACGGATATATTTTTTTCAACATAGCCTTACCTGAGTTACAAGTCATCATTTCTGACATCAATGAGAAGCTAATAGCCGATAGCACTTGGGTGAGTTTTACCACAGACATTTGGACGTCATGTTAGCCCTGTTAGCATGATTAGTCTTATGGTACAATGGACAGACAAAAACTCTGAACTTAAAAAGCCTGTCCTTCATGCACAGGAGTGCAGAGGATCCCACGCTGCAGCTGGAACAAGCCTCCACAAGTGAGACAGCATTGCAGGTGACTAATGATAATAGATAACATAAAACACTTTTCATTTAATATACAGTAAGTCAAAGTGCTATGTATATCATATGGCTGTTACTGAATATATATGTCACCAGCTCAAAAAAGCTGTTACAAAATTTTTGTAGCAAATAAGTCTAAATAAGAGGGCTATGTTCTGACAAAGGAACATGTATACAATATCGGTATCAGTTATCGTCCAAATAAGTTTTAACATATCGATCGGTATATCGGCCAAAAATCCAAACCTTTTTCTGAACCAGTTTGGCCTTGGCCATGTCCTCAGGCTGTTTCTGTGAGTAGCAAGTTGAGCACCTGGCCTAAAATATTTGATTGTTGTACATGATTGATTGTTTTGGATGGGTGTGTTTTGCACGTGTTAAAAACCTACTTTTGTTTTTACAACAGGAGGTTGGCTTGAAACAGCAGTGAAGGCTACCTATGGGACAGATCTGGTTTGCAGGCCGTAGACAGAGGAAGTCCTCTGGATGTGGCATAAAACGTTTATCACTTAAAGAAACTGGTCCAGATGACACAATTTAACCTTTGTTGTTGTCATCTACCTGGATGATTAAGCTTAAACCTTTTTTCATCTTTTCTGTGCTGAAAAGAAACAAGTCTGGAAAGTTTGGAAACATAAAAAAGAAAATTTAGGACAGATGGAAAGGATAGGAAGCTTTAGAGTAGTAGGTCTAAATATAGTTACAGAAAGAGAGAGGGGGAACATGCATGTACTGTACAGTATGTTTCCGATTACGTGTTTGTTCTTCATTTACATGTGCACTCACTGATTTGTGGGTGTACACAACAATGGCTGCCAAAGCTGTGGTTTAAATTTGATGCCATATTCTACCCCCTTACAAAAACCATGAATGTGTGAGAAGCACACACAGCACACATTACAGAGCTTAAACTTTAATGATGGGCTGCATTACAAATTCAGCCTTAAAAAAAAAAAAAAAGACTAAAATCACTTCAGCTTCCAAATTCACCTCATTGTTGTTTATTAGCAAATAAAATGCATATACAAGAGTTTGCCAAAACACCTGATACGAGCCAACACTGATTTCCCTTTGGAGGAAATGCGAATAACGCCCCAGCCAAGTGTCTGAAAAGTTTCCGTTCATCAAAGCAGCGAGGGTTGGAGGGCTGAAATGGGCTAAAGAAGGTGCACATCTGGCAAACCAAACTAAATCAAGGGTTAAATGCTCGCTGGTCACGGTCTGCATTAGATCTGTCTGGCAAAGAAGGCATGTAGTTACTTTATCCTGTCGCCTCCACTTCCTCGCCATGTTCTTTCTTTCTCCCTTCAACTGCAAAGCACTTGGAGGGGAAAAAAAGACAATGCATCACACTGAAAATAAAATCTGCAGCTTATTATGGCCTGAGTTTTGTGATTTGCCTTTCTGTCCTTCTCTCCATTGATTTACAGCCTTTATTCTTCTCCTCTCTTTCTGTTTACATCTGTTTGTAACTACAGTACCTTCTTTTTGTCTTTAGTCCGTCTCTGGTACAGTATACGCATATACACAGATGAAAAGAGTGCATTTTTTGGCAACCTGTATGTGGGATATTACATTGTAACTGTATGTTTTTTCATTTATCTGTCACCTTTTTACAGTACATGCACACATCCGCTTTGTGCTAATTGCTGTGAGGATGCTTAATAGACAAGAACTGGATGTAGTAATAATGAAAACAGGAAATAAAGTAAAGGAAAAAATAATTTTATAATGCCACGAGTGAAAGGGGGTCAAAAATGAGTATGAAAAAAAAAAAAAAAAAACTAGAAAAAGTAGTGATGGGGCAAAAAGAAATATTTACTGACACCAAAAATTAAAATGTAAATAGAAGAAAAGGTGGATTTTATTCAAGCAGCTGCCTACTCTCCCCGCCCCCCACCCATACGCCCCCTGCAGCCCTGCACTGCTGCTTGTGCTTTGCCCTGATAAGAACCAGTGACAGTCGTACAAACACACACTAAAGCAGCAGTCAAACGCACACATATATCACTGCACAAAGAAAAGGCCCCTCAAGCAGCAGACTTGGCCTGAAGTCTGAGACATTTTTGTTTCTTGAAAGAATCTGTGTATGTGTGTGCATGTGTGCGTACATATGTGTGTGTGTTCTGTTCAGTGTCTTGAGTACCAGCCGAAGTAAACACAGTGTGCCAGAATGTCACAGTTCAGGGCCTTCACACCTTTGTCACAAATAACCCAGTCAGCCATGGATTGTGTGTGTCTGTGTGTGTGTGTAGTGCAAAATGAAGAAATGGTGGCTGTGTGTTTCTGTGACTGTTTTGAGGCAGGTTACACTATGAGTATATTCACTTGGTTAAAAGTGTGTAAGAAGACAGCGTTTAAGAAAATATGCCAGTGTGTTTTGGAAATCTTTGTTCCGACAGCAGTCTACATGGAGCCTCTGGTTCAAGGTTCTTTATTGTCATTCTCATCACATGTGGTACATGAGGTGGAATAAATTGTGTACTCAAGGTCTCAGTTACACCCAAACATAGAAAAGATTTTAAAGTATAAAAAGAAATAGTACACAAGGATCTAGGATATACGCCAAACACTAATAATGTAATATAATACATTACAATAAACAGCAGCCTGAACACGAGTCTGTAGTGAGCAGATGGGTACAAATACAGCAGTTTAGAGGCAAGAGATCAGCAGCATGGATAATCAGCAGCACGGATACGTCGAGGAAAAGCAGCATGAATCCAAGCGCAGCAAGAGCAGCTCTCTCGTTAATGTAAAGTCAAAAAACAGAGTGTGAATGTCTGCTGGCACAACTGCAGAGATGTTAGACATTCATGTCTGAAGTCAGCACGCATGCCAAACAAATGTGTTAAAAGAAATAAGTCTTGATTTTTCCAAATAGACACTGAAGTGATTAACTAAACTGCATAAAAATCTAGTAGAATGTTTTAAAACTATGGCTGGTTTTAGGATTAGAATCAGTCTCCTAGGATTGTTTGTCAAACAAAACACTTCCAAACAAAAATTAGAGAAGCTCATAAACCCACTTTTGCTTTTGCTCAAATTAGGCATTCAGCATAAAACTGTGAGCTTTTTTGGAAACACTTTGACGCGAGGTTGCATTTCCAGCCTTTTAACTTAGATAATCTAAGGGTTGGGTTACTTGTGAGACTATTGTAGTGGTCAGGTCTACCCCTGGCTTTTATTGCGCTGCGTCCAGCTGAGCACAGAAAAAATGTGAGAAACTGTAGAACGTCAGGAGAAAAGGAACTTAAGGACATTCAACCTTTATTCATTCAACATGTTCAAACCCTTATTCACACTTTTACAAATCCGTGCTTTACTGCAAGAGACATTGTTCAAATCTGCTCAGAAGCCAGAACTTTTCTAATCAGTGTGCGGAGTCAGCGACTGATTAGTCGCATTTCTGGCAACGTATTCCAATTTTTACTGTAAAATGGTATTTGACCTAAAGTCCTATTTTTCAGTGTTTTGTAATAATAAAATTTAGGGCTGGACGGTATGGGCAAAACCTTTATCATAATATATTTCTTAATTTCAGTCAATAGGGATATAATTCCGATCTTTATATAAACAATAGAAAAGCCCCAGAAAAAACTGTACAAACTGTACAAATAAATTAATATTCACCTTTTATTTGTATTTAGCCTTAAAAAAAATTGAAATAACATCAAATAAACATTAAACTCTCAACTTTGTCAATATGAATAGTTTTAACTTACAACAATAACATAACCTAACCCTTTTCTCTTTTGATACAGCTGGGGTTGTTGTTTCAGGGACACGTCGGCTCAAACTTTATTGTGCTTCATCTTCTGACTTTCAGCATATTCTGTTGAATGGAAACTCTTCAGATGGAACAAGTTATGCGTGTTCCCACTGCTAGTTGGAACGACTGTCACATTTTGCAGCACATTGAAACATGTAGTTTAGTGGATCCTAGAAAGCCGAACCACTTCCATACCGCTAAATTAGTCTTTACTCTCTTATCAGTTATGTCATCTGCTTTCTCTTCGCTTGTGAAAGCTTGTTCAGTCACATTCTGACGGTCATGGGCACTCGTTCTGAAGCAAAAACTTACCGCGCATTGGAAGTTAGCCTAGCCTAGCCTGTTACTGCTGACTCCTTCCAGACTCGGGCTCTGTGTGTGGTGCACGTCACCACGCACTTACGCACTTAGTTGTGTCACGGCTTTTGCTGTTTGAGCTGAAGCGGCTGCTTGAACTCAAACAGAAAAATAAATGTGTCAGTGAAACGCTGTAATCATAGCGTAACGTATATCAAAATATTGAAAATGTGCTTAAAACTCATATCACCATTATTGAATAAAAGTATATCGTGATCAATGTTAAATTATTGTCCAGCCCTAATTAAAATAAATTTTGTTTTGTTGTTGTGGATTTACTTGAGTATATCACTGAACATGCACATTTCTAAATAGAAATATTGAAAATTAGAACATTATAAAGAAAAACATTAAAAAGTAACTAACATGGCAGCTTTCTTTTTGACAAAAAACAAATCTGTGCATTCTTTAAAGAAAGCCTTTATGTTACGTCAACTGAAGACAGCTGTTAGAAATTAACAGAGTAAATATTTCAACTCTTAACGGGTCTACAGAGTAATCCTTTAGCAGTTCAGAAAGCTAATTTTACAACAGTAGCTGATAACACTGCTCATTACAGCTCAATTCAATGATGCTAATTTTGTTAGTTTCAGGTCTGCTCTATTGAACTTAATAACTTGGAGACCTACTGGTGCAGCATTTCTTTACCATTTACAATTCATGAATTTGGGAGTTAAGTTTTCACTAATCGGCTTAAGAAGCAGAGACACTGTTAGTTTTGGGCTTCATGTCCCTTCGCTGCAGTGTTTCCAGCCTGATCACATGCAGGCAGCAAGTGCTCTGATTGGCTAACTCACTTCTTTCAGAGTTGGTTTGCAATTCTCTCGAGCTCAAGCTAGAGACACCACCCAACAACTGACTGAGTTCAAAATGTTTCTTGCACCAGATTTTCCAGGACACCACCAGAAGGCCATGGTTTATGCCGGTCAGGCTGTTTTAGCTAAATGGGAAAGCAAGTAATATTAGGCAGATAGTCACGGTTTTATAGATGACGACAGACAGATAAAAAAGGAAAATAATGCAAAAATAATGTTTTATAAAAGTGCATGTATAAAGACAAAGAAAAATAAGTTTTGCATTTATAAAATATCAAAAGTGTTGCAGTTTTCAAGGTGGAAAAATTGACATTTTGAAATTAAAATAGAAAAATTATCCCAGAAGTCACCAGAATAAATTTAAAACTAGTGTAATTTAGTGGGTATTGTATTCAATCAAGTAAACTCTCAGAAAGTACAGCTTTACCAAATGTGGGTGGAAAAAAAATCATAGAAGTGTAAAAAAGCATGTCATCACTTTTTCTAAAACCAGGACTTAAACTGGAAACAAACAATACCAGCACTGTTTAGACGACAGACTTGTCTGCTCTATGTAAAGTTAAACTCAGATTTAAAAGAAAAGCAGTAATACATGAATATAGTTGTTGCTGTTTTTGTTGGTGGTGGTGGTGGGTAGATGGAAGACTGGGTGAAAAGAGAGAGAGAGTGCTGTAGCACAAATCTCAGTCGGGTTATCCACTGCTTTGATTGCTCAAGTGAGACTGAACCTTGCTTTGCAGAAAACAAACACGTAAGCATGTCTTAACATAGCTGAGCCCAGCCAGCCTGAACCTCGCCTGGCACTCATCAAGGCTTTGACTCAAAATACAACCAAGACAAAAATGGTTTCTCTTTAGGGTTCCGGAAGGAGAGGGGTGGGGGAAGTTGTGAAGAGATGGCAATCAAATCAAGCTTATCAAATAAAGACGACAAAGTATGAAAGATTAAAATAATAATAATAATAATAATTCCTCATGAAACCAGAACTACATCAGCCAGGAAAAAGTTCTACAATATTTTGCTTTAGACTGTTTTTATTTTATAAAAGTAACTCCTACTTCACTCCTGCAATTTTCCGCCTGGTTGCTCCTTAATTCAAGAATTTGTTTGTTGTGCCATTGGACGCTTTGGTAATTCATGCATATTTGATTTGGAAATGTCACTCATTGTACTTCATTTTCCCTGCTTACTCTGTCAATCCATTCATGTCTGTATATTTCTCTATTTGTTTTGACAAAGTCTGTTCATACACACAAAAAGTGAACATTAATTTTATTTTTTGGGTTTGTTTGATGCAGGTAGGGGAGGGGAAACCCATCAACACATAATCTGACAGAACAAATAAGAAAACAAATACATATTTGGGGTTAAGGAACATGAAAGGCTGGTTTTTAATCTGGGACAGCTGTGGCTGAGTAGTTAGAGCAGTTGTTCTCCAGTGGGAGAGTTGGGGGTTTGATTCCACCAGTATGCAGTCACAAGTTAAAGTGTCTCTGGACAAGACACTGAACCCCTCATTGCCTCTGATGTGCGTCCCATCGGTGTATGAATGTGATAAAGCACTGATTAGTCTCTATAGAAGGATTTGTTCACATTAGCTTTGTAGCAATGTAGTAGAGTGGTGTATGTTTAAATTATTTACACATTGCCCAATCTGTTATTGAGCTGTGATACTCAACAAATGAGTGAAATAGAAAAAAAACAAAGGACGATCATATTGGTATTAACAAAAGGAGCTCAACACATTTATAATTTATTTGTTAGCTCTGTTCTTTCAACCAGCTGCTCCTATCTTTCATCTTTACTCCACTGTCTAGTCAGTCCAACACAAGTCAGACCACAGAGTCAGGTGGGAGGAACATTCACCTCACACCCCTCAGTGAACACCCAATCTGGCCTTTGATCACTGTCTGAGGATGAGTCTTATCCAGTCCAATCTACTGTATTCATCTGCAGGCGAGAGCAGAAAAGGTCTGAGTGAAATGTCTGCTATCAGGAGAGCTGATATCACTCCTATGCTAAACACTGCTATCTATATTCATGATAAAGCTTGAGAGTTGGATAAAAAGAAGAATATTCTGAGGGCTAAATTAAAAGTGTGTGTATATGTGAAGACAAATACATTCCCATTTTCACTTACAGGCAGCTATAGTGGGGGAAAGATGAGGTGCTATGGCACAAAAACACATCTCTGTTCCTTTTTATCCTTTATTTAATTATAAACTTTTCAAAAACAGAGTAGGAAAATAAAATTAAGAATGAGAAAAAGACGAGGTGTGACAAATCATCAAAGTAGTGAAGGATGAGGTGGGGAGAGATGGACCCTGCCCCTGGGAGGAGGAGAAGCCTGGCCTTTAGGAACAGCAGTACTTGGGGCACTTAGAGCGCAACTAATAGAAATGGCAGCTAAGAGAAGGATGATAAATGACTCTGTGCATGGAAGTTTGTATGCGTGCATGTGACTGTACTGTTTACATTTTTGTGCATGAAAGAGACAAAGACCAGCCAACGTGCTTATGGAGTGTGTTGTGTATGTGTGTGTCAGTGCAGATGATGGATTCTCTAGTGGAGCATGTGGTTGGTGTTTTTTTATGCAGACAAGGCGACAGGAGAGGCCTCTTGTGTCCACATGCTACTGTCATCCAGCCTGTATATCCTCTGCTGCTTCCTTCACTCCAACACATTCTTACTAGCTTAATTTTACTGTTTCCATTTGTCATATTTTTCTTTAACATACTGACTTTGTTCTCACTCATCCTGTTTGCTCCCAAAGCACCTTTAGAGTAAACTCAAAAATCTCACTGTAAAATACTCCAAACGTTTTCAACATTAATAGCTTGCCTGTGATTCTGATTTTATTCTGGTCAAAACAGTTAAATGTTCTATTAATGTCACAAAACATAAAACAATCCCCAATGATTATCTTCTTTTTCTTTTTTGACTTTATATGGAGTTGTTTATTCTATTTTAAGGATGGCAGATGTCCAAAACCTTACATTATCACACTTAAAGGGAAGCCACAGCCAAAGAGAATTGCTGCTATCTTAAAATAACTTCAAATACAAAACTCAGTCATATTTCACCATATATATATTTTTTTCATTTAACCTTTATTTATCCAGGTTAGTCTCATTGAGCCACGAGAACTCATTTTCAAGAGAGACCTGTTAGGGAGCAGATGGTGGGGTTAAGGGCCTTGCTCAGGGGCCCAGAGTGGTGCGAATGAGGGTGGAAGCAGGTGTGGGTGTTTCACCTTTTTCCACCCACATTTTTTGATGTTGTCGGTCTTCCGATCACAAGCCCACCGTCTAACCACTGCGCCACCACTCCCCCATATACATATATATTACATATATTATTATTATTACATATATTATTATATATCATATTACATTGAATAAGATATAAACAATTAAATAAAAATGAAATAATAAAACTAAAATATTTTGAAATATTAAATTTTTCGTTGTTATGTAAGATACATATTTTATAGTTAATGATGAGTAAAGTTGTTTCTTTCATCAATGTTGTCTCTGATTGGTGACGTATTTCCTCCCTGGGGCGCAACAATCTTTGCCCATAGACTATCGTTAAAAGTTGTAAATGCACAGTTAGCTAAGCTTCAATACAAGATATAGGACCATTCTGGGCGCACCTCTCCTGCGCCCAGAGCTGAATGCACGGTGTGGATCGTGTTTTCAGAACAGATCGTGCAGTGATGCTCACAACAGGCTATGTGTGAGACAGCTAGCTGCTGCTAGGTGGGCTTTAAGCCACTGAAAGCCCTTTATCTAATGCCTATGTTGCCATTTCTGACTGATATGCCTCTCAACTTTTAAATGTCTGTTTGTGAAAAAAATAAATTAAAAAAAAAAAAAAAACTTCAGCTGACTGTGTATTCTAAAAGTGGGAACTGGTGAGTTTGTTTGTTTCTGAAGCATGCTAGCACTAGCCTCCAGATTACTGAATTGGGCTCTGTGACAAATCAGTGCTGTTGCTACATTTATTTGAATGTGCTTATAGAAAAAAAAAATATCAACTATCAATGCTTTTCTATACTAAATGTCACTGATGGTATTGCTATGCTATTTATGAACACCTGCATTTGTATTGATCTGTATAATGAAAAATAAGCCTCTTGCAATAAGTAAATAGCTCATCATATACATATACAGGTGGTCCCCGGTATACGGCCGAGATTCGTTCTAACGGCTTGGCCGTATACCGATTCAGCCGTATACCGATTCCGGCCGTATCCGCGGCCGTATCCGCGGATTTTCGGCCGTAAAACGAAACCGAAACTAAACGGCGATCGGTAACGT
>JARVLU010001354.1:5158759-5171273 GCA_031762415.1 Simpsonichthys santanae
CTGTGTACATAATTTCGTTTCATCACATGTACCACATGTGGTGCAAATGACAATAAAGATTCTCTGACTCTGAAAATGTTCATTAAAAAAACTACATTGGAATTTTTCCTAAACTGTTGCTTTAAGTCAAACAAGCCCCTCAGTTTTTATATCCCTTTAGTCTAAAAGCTGAAAATGAAACCACAACATTATATAAAGGTATGAGAACGCATACCTGGACTTCAGACATCGTGACAGATATATTTCTTGGCTGCACAGTCAGTTCCACACACTGTCTCTGGTCAGAAGCAAACCTCTGAGGCTCCCCTGCTCGTTCACAACGGTCCTTACGAGAACATCTGGGGAGCAGAAGAGGGACGAGAGGTAAGTGGGGTCAGAAGAAAAGAAAGGAAAAATCATAGCGAGCGATAAAGAAGCAAAGCAGACAATAGAACAGAGGAATCCAGATTTTAGAGTCAAGGCTACGGAAGAGAAAATGGAAAGAGTTCAGCTAATTTTACAATAACATTAAGATGATAAACATGCACAGCCATCAGCGTCACACAGAAATGAGAGCAATAATAAAAGACAAATAGGCTAATAGCTTCTCCCAGCCATTACTGTAGGACTTTACATCATCACCTTATTGGCCTTGACATCTGTGTAAGAACTGCTTAGCAACATGAACATTCAGTCCACTCCTCCTCTTTACACTGTACAGGCCCTTTCTAAATCAGACTTCTCTAGAGATATACAGGCAATCTTCAAAATATCTCTGCACCACAAAATGATGCAATTCATAACAGACGTCTATCGACCCTCTCCTCTCCCTATCAGCCTATTACAAACTAAATGATAGGACTGAAAAATCAGCATATGGCCCGCTTTTGTGGCAGTTTTACTATTAGCTATTCATAATGCATTTGCTTCACCTTCGCACTAACAACAACTGGTCCCAGCGGTGTGAAGAAAGTGCTGATGTGGCGCTCTGCGAGGCCTTAATAACACAGCAGAGGCAAAAAATAATGCTAACTGCCTTCTTCGTACAGCAGCTCTCCCATTTCCTCGTTTAGTTAGCCTTCACTCACACTCAGGAAGAAAACGCTGTCGCCAACCGCTCCCTTGTGAATTACTGACACACAAAATGGCCGTAGCAAGAACGAATCAAGGTATGTACATGTTTTCTCATTATGAAGCTCTTTTCCTTTTTAAGTTCTTGTAGTGAGTGGCTTTGCAACAGTGGCAATTAAGTCTGCTGTTTTATGAGGCCTGGAGTACCACAAGGGGCAGAAATGTTTATAAACGATTAATATCTTACTCATTGAAGACAGTTCTTTGAATTACATCAGTTTGGAAAAATTAAAAAAAAGTTTAATTCTGACTGAATTAAAAATGAACTGCTCTTTCATGCATAATAAAAAACAAACAAACTGGATTGCTGCTGTTTTAAAACAACTGTTCTCAAAAAATGTCAAAGCTCTTTATAAAAATGACATTTTGTAAAGCTTTACACCACAATCAGTTTTGCATTATTGGTTCTACTGGCAGAAATATAATATCCCTGCTGGGAATGCCCTGGGTTGAAAGTGAAGTGCTACAGCAAATTGCTGTTGCTGATTGAACTTGCAAATATCAAAATTTTATGTAAATAGCCATATAATGCTAAACTGACAACATGGTCAAGGTTTAGACAACGGCCTTTATGTGAACCGTTGTGAAATTTTACAGATTTAAGAACTCAGCAATCCACTTTGATCATTGCCAGACTTGGCATTAGATCATCAGCAGGTTTAGAATTAACTTTCTTCAAAATAAGGCTATTCAAAAAGCTATCTACAGCAGGTAAGATATTAGATGTTCATAACCTTTCTACAAAAACCTTATTTCAAACTACTTAAAAACACACAAGAAACTATATTCTAAGACAGAGGGTCAACTTTAGTTCAGTCCATAGCAATTGTATGTGTAAATTTAGGGATATGTGTTTCTTGAAATGGAGTGTGTGTGCCTTGAGGAAAGGCAGGTTGGTAATCTGTACTGAAAGTTTAATTAATGCATAGGGAGATGGTATTATGCCAAATGCTCAAGGCTTCCTAGACATGTTTTACCATGCTGTCAGCTTTTAATAACATGTAACTAGTCTCTCTCTCCTGAGTGTGCACACAAGATTGCACATAGGAAGTGCACATTAAGACTGCCTATCGGCAGATTTCCATAAGAAAGGTTTAATTTAGTAAACAGTGTGGCTATAAAAGTCAGATTTAACAGAGTTTCCCAACCTTACACAACAACATTAAAGTAAACAAAATGTAACATAAAAACTAACAGCAACACTTGAAGTGAAAAATACTGTGAAACTATTATCTAAATACATTTCATCAGTAAGTAATTTTTTAAATGAAATCTAAGTGATGTTTGACATTTTGTCAGATTATAACATATGAATATATAGCATGGTACATTTTATTTTTGATGAAAATAAAACAGAATTTCAAAATACAAATGTTTGAAGAAAAAAGGGGTTTAAGCTTACTTTAAAGACATAACTGTCAAAAAAGCAAGTTTTCAATGTTTTGATTTGCAGATGCATGTGTGTCATCTATGAAAAAAAAAACACTGAATACACATTATTCATAAGCAAAAGTGTACCGCACATTTTGTAATAAATGAGCTAAATCAGCGGAGCCAGGTTTCGTTGCCAGTAATTATGAGTCCTTTGTATACAATCAAACCTTCAAGTATACTTTGGACCGTCTCGGCATGCAATAGATATTGAGTTGGTAAAATTATAAACAGTCAGAGAAAGCATAATGCAATCAGAAGCCCAAGGTCAAAAGGAAACAGGAAGAAAGCAACAGCAACTAAAAATTTTCATAAAAGGAATCAACAGAAATAAGGTAATTTTGGGGGAGGAAATCAAGTACAGTATTGGAAAGTGTTAAAGAAATTGTTGGCACTAAGAGCATGTGAAAATGAGCTGTGTCAAGATATTCTAAACGCTTACAGGAGAAGCTCTGCTAATATTCATAACTGGTTGTCAAATTTACTTGTAAACGAGCAATCAGTGTTGCCAGATTGGGCGGTTTACTGCTAATTGGGCAGTTTTCATTCTGATTTTACTGGGAACTGTGGCTGAAGATTTTTGTTGTATTGTTGCATTTTGCCACATATTGTTAAATTACCTTGGCTTGTACAGATGTGCGTTCATGTTCAAACAGTAAATATATTGTAACAATTTATTGATTAGGCAGATTTTTGTGTGATGTGGAGACTTAACAGATTTTTGGGCTGGAAAACCTCAACTTTATCTGGCAACTCTGTGAGCGGTACACCATTGTCCCCTGTCGCTGAGGGATTTGAATAGTGAATGTTTGTAGTTTTCAAGATGATGTATTCTGGACTGGAGTTGAACAGGGAATGCAAGTAAACCTTAATGATTAAGGTGCAAGATATTTATGGCTGCCCGTTGTCACGATTCTGTTCATAACTTTTATGGACAGAATTTCTTGATGCAGCCAGGAAGCAGAGAGATTCCGGTTTGGTGGCCTCATGTTTCCATCTCTGCTCTTTGCAGATGATGTGGTCCTGTTGGCGTCATTGTGTCGTGATCTTCAGCTGTCACTGGAACATTTCGCAGCTGAGTGTGAAGCGGCTGGGGTGAGAATCAGCACCTCAAAATCTGAGGCCATAGTCCTGAACCAGAAAAGGGTAGATTGCTTTCTTCAGGTTGAGGGTGAGGCTCTGCCTCAAGTGGAGGAGTTCAAGTATCTGAGGTCTTGTTTACAAGGGGAAAATAGAGCGTGAGATTGAGAGATGGATTGGTGCAGCATCTGCAGTATTCCGGACTCTGTACTGGTCCGTTGTGGTGAAGAGGGAGCTTGGATTTAAGGCAAAGTTCTCTGTTTACAGGTTAGTCTATGTTCCTACCCTCACCTTTGGTCACAAGCTCTGGGCAGTGACAAAAAAGAATGAGATCACGGATACAGGTGGTTGAAATGAGTTTCCTCCACAGGGTGGCTGGACTCTCCGAGACAGGGTGAGAAGTTCAGTTATCCGGGAGAGACGGAGTAGAACTGCTGCTCCTGGTAAGGATGCTTCCTGGGCACCTCCCTAGAGAGGCGTTTCGGGCATGTTCGACTGGGAGGAGACTCCAGGGGAGACGCAGGACACCCTGGAGAGACTACATCTCTCAGGTGGCCTGGGAACGCCTTAAAATCCTCCCAGAAGAACTGGAAGAAGTGGCTGTGGAGAGAGAGTCTGGGCCTCCCTGCTCAAGCTGCTGCCCCCATGACCCAACGTCGGAATAAGTGCAAGATAATGGATGGATGGATTTTCATGGGGGTAGGAGTTACACTATAGATAATAAGAGAGATAGTTTTAAAAAATTGCTTGTTCCCCCTGGCAGCACAGAATGGTGGCTCGTGCAAGTGGAAGGACATTTATCCACCGCTGGATGCAATGGCAGAGCCAGGGGGTGGCTAATGGTAGCCTTGGCCACCCCCATCATATAAGGATATTATACTTTTAAGCTAAAAACTAGAAAGCATAGTTTCTTCAAATGATGAGTTGTTGTTTATATATATGTAAGATGGTGGCCAGCTTGGATTTTGATGTCGCAGCCCAATTTTCTAAAGGCATTTTCTTACTTCTAGATGTAGCCACACCAAAATGGAAGTCAGTACCTCATGTATTTTTCAAAGTATCGTGCTCGCAACATGCAGGGACAGATGGACGGAGGGTATTTCCAATTCTCCGCGTTTGGTCCGCAATAGGGGACAGCAAAGACAAGAAATATTTGCAGTTTTCAAAAAAAAAAACTTCTTTAACTAAAACAGAAATTGTGTTCAAAGCTGTCAAAATGGGTCAAAGCTTAAACTTTCAAACACAAAACATAGAAAACGTGTTTTTTATGGCTTTATTATGTCTTTAAGCAGGTTGATTGGTTTGTTAAAGATAAATTCTTCAAATGAATCCAGCAGATGTTCATATTTCAATTATTTTCATTAATTTATTGATGTTCATGTTTGACTGTGTACACATTAACCACTATGATGTTTTTTTTTACTTATTGTCAAGTTAAAAAAAATCTGCTGTGTGATGACATACAAATGATAGTGCATTCAATGTGTTCTGTACACACAGTTTGTATAATATTTGTTATTGTTTTGCAATGGTTTTATGGCTATTAAATAAGGCATGAATCTTTTAAAAAACGTAAATTAAAATGACAGGCAGTAATAAAACCTGAGAACTTTTATGACCCTCTCCGTCTGAGACAGGGCTATAAAAAGTATGCTGACTGTGCAAATGTGAAACAGCATCTATTGGATGTAACTTGACACATAATGAGAGAATGAACAAAATGATTAGCTGCAATCAACAAATTTATTACTTAAATAGTAGTTAAAAGAGACACAAATCAAGTATTGTTTTTACTTTGTTTCAAAGCATCCATAAAAAGTTACTTTTCTTGATATAAGAAAGATGCTAATTTCCTTCAAATGTAAATGTGTACATAGCACAAACATTAAATTGTGTCCTATTTTCATGGTTTCAAAGGAGCTGTGTGTGTGGATGCAAGATAATGACTTGGCGTCCACTCTGGGAAGATTGGCTCCTTTCAGAAATATTTGCTGGAAAGAAGAATGAGGTGCATATCAAGGATGTACCAGAGAGAACTTTGTGCTTGGGTTAGTGTGCAGCACTTACACATTGTGGAGAACACACCAACCACAGTGGGGGTCTCTTGAGCCCAAACACTCCCCACAAGTGGTGTACTGCTCACAGCTCTCAACTGGAACTCTCACCACCTACAGAGAAAGAGAAATCAGAGACGGTGTTTGAAGAGGAACAATCAGTGTCCTTGTAATCAAACCAAACATAAACAGTTCATTCAAACTGATTTTGACAGATCATCAGACTCAGTTTGAATGTTGTAATCTGCATACAGAGCATGTTTAAGTCCTTGGGCATGTTTCTCAGAGCAAAAATGTGAGAATTATGTATGTGCATCTTTGTGCGTGTGTGTTCTGGTGGGCAATTCCAGGTTCATTGGTGTGTGACAGCCTTCAGTCAAGCATGTTACATTTGAGGCCTTGCAGTGCATGCTGGGACACCAGAAAGGTGGCTGTAGCAACAGCAGTTAATTGACAGATGACCTCAAAAACCAACAGGAAGCAGAGAAGGACAGACCTCAACCTGTGCTTCTATTAGAGAGAGAATGCACGGGTCTTTACGGAGCCTTTGCAACAAGTCCTTGTTGCATCACTGTGACAGAACTTTGTGTGTATGGTGGTGGTTGGGGGGGTGCATGTGTGTGTGTTGCCCAAGACACACTGTATTCTAGATGATAGGCTACAGATGTTACCTACGAAACAAGATCAAGTGTGGAAGTTTAGTCCCCCACTTCAGTTTAAGGTGTTGACAGATGGTTCACAACAAAGCCCCAGTGCGCCTTAAAGTGTGTGAGTGTGTGTTTCAAGATTTTCACAAGAGATCGAGTGTGTTTAGAGGTGTGACAGGCAGATTGCTAGCATATGCTCACTAAGCTAGAGTGCCACAAAAATAGGCATATGATTGAATGGGCACATGTGCTGCAAGTTTCAGCACTACATTTAACTTTTCTTTACCCAAGAGCCCCAAACTGATGAGTAGCTTGATCTCCATTTTCATCATGCGAGTGTGAGAGCGAAAGAGTATGCATCAACTGGAGTTGTTTTAGGATGGCAGCAATCCACTTTGGTTCAACACTGCTCAGACTACATGCTAGACCAGGGGTGTCCAAAGTGAGGCACATGGATCATTTACAGCACTTTGAGGGATTTTGTGTGGCCCACAACTGCAAATTAAGAGTGGTATAAATTGGGCCATGGCCTTGAGTGGTTGATGTAGATAGACCTTTTTGTTTTAGAAATTCTGTGAGTGACATTTTATAAATATTAGGTTTAACTAAAAGCTGATTAAAATATGTTTTGAAGCAGCAATCCAAAAAAATGCTCGTCCAAGAATCTATGGCTGAGCCACACAACTCATTTTTAGCAACTGTTTTTAAAGAAGTCATATATCACACTTCTGTGCCTGACAATAGAATAAAATGCACTTACCAAGCACAACAACAACAACATCAACAAAAACTGATTCAACAAATCAAACTAATTGAATGCTTTTCTTTAAAAAAGGTTAATACATGTTAGCAATGCTTTTTAAAACTCCTTTTGCACCAAAATTAGCATACTTTTGTAATTCTCCCAAAATACTATTTTTGTGGGTGTCAGTCGTTTAAAATGAAAATAAATAAGTTCTAAAGATTTATACAATTAAAATCCAAAATAAATTTCATGGCCCGCAAGTATTTTTAACTTGAAGATTTTGGCTGGTGTATCAAAAGGTTTGGATTTCACTGTGCTAGACTCTCTGATCAGAATAACATTTTTTTTTTTCTTTAAACCAAATTGTTTAAGGAGCTATTTAAACTGGGAAGGCATTGTTTGTAATAGGACCTCCCTTCAAATGAGCTGAACTATTTATTTAAGAGTGGCTTTTAAAAACCCATGAGAGAGTCATCCAGCTGATCAATGGGTAAAACAATCAACAACCCTGTCTCTTGGTTATACATATAGACCATGGGCAAATACACATACACACCATGAGAGTCTTGAAAAGATGAGCACTTGATCTCTCTTTAATGAGGCAAGGTTTGAAGGGAAACAAAGCAACATATGGAAGTAATGAGAGAAACAAATGAAGGTACAGAAGCAGAAATCTGTTGTAAGCTGCAAGACGGAAACCAGGTGGACAAAAGAATTTAGATGCAAAATATTGAACAATGCTTGGGATTCTTTTATGAACACTGAGTGTAACTTGTATCTGAGGTCAACCTGACATGATGAAACTAGTCTTTGCTCTGAGAGCCTCTCAGGCTTTTCAGAACCTCATGAATAGAGTTGGCAAAAAGAAAACTAGACACTGCCACCATACTTATGTCTTTTATGGATCCCTTAAGTACTGTAGACTGTGCACCCTCAAATGTGCACAGTATCTATTAATTTCCTTTACAATCTATGTTCTTTCTGCCTGCCCACAATCACCATACTTCCTTGAACATCCCATTCATTCATTTTATAGGCCAAAACAAGTAGTAACTCCTTTGGTCTAAAGTCAATATGGAACTCAGTACAGTAGCTTTTTAGCTGGCTTCAAGCCCAGTGCAAAAGACAGATGAAATGATGCAAATGAGCAATGAAATGGGGCTGGAGGGGAAGAGCGGGAGAGGTCATCTACTGGAAGTGCAGGCTGGATGGATGAATAGAGGAAAAGTGTAATTGAAGACACACGCAAGGTGAATTGGCAAGGACATTTTACTGAGTAGATGAGATATGGTAGCAGACGCCTGCTATGTGTTACTGTCAAACTGAACATGAGTCGAGTTCTCTTCTGAACAAACGATGAAAGGAGGATGAAATTAGGTGCTGGAGTCTGATTATACAAGGAGGACAGTAGAGGAAAGGAGCATGCCTGAATGGACAGATGATGGATATGAGACTGAGAGCAAGAGGACATCCCTCAGAATGTCTCATATACTTTTTGGTTTAACAAAGAAAGAGAAAGAAAATAGAAGAGCAAGAGGAAAATGCCTATTCCTAATATAATCATGTCATCCCATTTCAACTTCTTTTGCCATAAATCATTCTAACTGTGATTAAGGACAACTGTCTATATGAATCATGCTAAAATTGTAAGTCCTTGGTGAGCTGGCATAATCTTATCACTGTCCTGTGTAATGATAGTGTTGGCCACAATTGTTCCAGAGCTCACAGTGTTGAAGACTTTGTGCCCTATTTTAGTGGTGGTGGCAATATGCTGTTAATGTGGTGGGGGAACCTATCATCGTTGCTTTTCCCAGTGGAGTTATAAAATACTGTGAGCTGGGAAAGAACTAACTGAAAAGGAGATCCAAAAAAATGTGTGTGTGTGCGTGCGTGCGTGCGTGTGTGAGTGTGCGCGCGTTGGGAATACAGCCTAACCACCAACACACACACTTCCTCACCCTTTCCCACTTCCTGTCCTTCTCGATGGCTCTTTTAATGAAAGCCAATTCCAGACAGTGCGGCACATTACTCCTTTAAATGACCTTATAAACTAAGCCCGCCACCTCCTCTTTCTCCTCCGCCATGTTCTTATTAGGGGTCTAAGCGTAGAGGTCCAAGGCAGAGAAACACAGCTGCACAGCAGCAGCATTTCCATGCATCCAGTGGGGCATGGAACCCAAATGAAACTGTTCTGTTTATTACCATTTTTATATTTTGTTTTTGTTTGTTCTTCTGTAAATAAAAATCTTGCTGCAGCCCAAATGCAAGTAGTGCTAAGATGATATTTACATGGTAGTCACTGTGGCCTGCGCATATGGCAGAGAAAAGTACTCAGACATGTACACCATGTTGTATAGACATTTAGGATAGGACAAGGCCCTAAGCTAATATCTCAAGGATAATATTTGATAAGTGAAGTGAAGGTGTCTTACAGCATCTCAAATAATATTGTTCACAAAATCATTTTATGGAGCATAAACTGTCAGAGATTTTGAAGTTTTTCCAAAGGAATAAAGTAAGTGTGCTAAATGTTACATACTATTTAAAAAGTTACCACCATCAACAGACTGTATAGGTGGTGGTACAGTTATGGTCAAAACCTGGAGATTTGTAACTCCAAAATTCTCTGGTTGCAAATCACTGTGAAATTTGTCAGAAATATTTAAGACAGAATAAAGTGGCAGAGCTGAAAATGTTAACATTGACATGGAGGTAGTTGGGGTAAAGACCAAGGACACAGAGGACAGAGTGAGATGAAGAAGGGTGACTTGCTGTGGAAACCCATGAAAATGAAACCGCTTTAAGAAAGATAATGAAGGCTTTGGCAAAAAACAAATAAATAAAAAATGTGGCTGAGACCGTAAGTCCTGTTAAGACTGTCGCTTCCCCCACCTCGCCCCATTAAATTTCAAGTCTGTTGTACTCAATGTTGAAGGATTTCTGCGGTTGAGATTAGTCAGGGTCAACATGCATCAAGTGGCTTGGACCCCAGTAATAACTGATTGAAGTTCTAGTTTATAATGGCATCTGCTGCTACACAGTTCCCCTTCTTGGTTCCTTCTTCTGATGTCAAACCCTGAGCATATTGTGATGTCACAACTTCTCCTTTCTGTAATAAAACTTCATACCATTCCTCCAACCTGTTTTTACAGAGCACTGTCACCTGTCTCTAAACACTCAGCTAACAGGCTGTGTGCAATGGTCACAAGCCCTCCCTAAAACCCAAAGGAACCATAAAGCTTTCAGTGCGGCTTTACATTGGTTGTAAAATCTGTAGACATAAAAGGATTGCCGTTGTTGGAGGTTCCTTTATTTAACATTTAGATACAGAGAGGGTACTTGAGTAGAAGAAGAGGGGAGGGGGAGGTAGTAAGTATGGCTACAGAGCTGCACTGAAGGACTGGATCATAAATAACCCCCTACTTCCCTGCTGGATTTGTTCAATAAAACTTGACCTCAAAAGGCTGTGATGTTGCAGTTCAGTATGAAAAGGAGCTACAGGTGATGGTCATAAAATTAGAATATCATGAAAAAGTTGATTTATTTCAGTAATTCTGTTCAAAAAGTGAAACTTGTATATTATATCCATTCGTTACACACAGACTGATATATTTCAAATGTTTATTTCTTTTAATGTTGACAATTATAACTGACAACTAATGGAAACCCCAAATTCAGTATCTCAGAAAATTAGATTACTTAAGACCAAGATGTCCTGACTTTTTTTTTTTTTTTTTTTTTTTTTTTTTTTTTTTTTTTTTTTTTTTTTTAAAAATCTCTGATATGATTCAGAATTCATTGTTCCATCAATGATGGCAAACTGTCCTGGTCCAGATGCAGCAAAACAGACCCAAAGCGTGCAACTACCACCACCATGTTTCACAGATGGGATAAGGTTTTTATGCAGGAATGCAGTGTTCCTTTCTCCAAACATAACACTTTTCATTTAAACCAGACAATTATATTTCGGTCTCATCCTTCCACAAAACATTCTTCCAACAGTTTTCTGGCTTGTCCACATGATCTATAGCAAACTGTATATGAGCAGCAATGTTCTTTTTGGAGAGCAGTGACATTATCCTTGCAGCCCTGCCATACACACAATTGTTGTTCAGTGTTCTCCTGATGTTGGGACTCATGAACATTAACATTAATCAATGTGAGAGAGGCCTTCAGTGTGACCTCGCTGACCATTACAGCCTTGCGCTTGGAGTGATCTTTGTTGGTCTACTTCTCCTGGAGATGGTAACAATGTCTGACTGTGAATTGGTGGAGTCCAAACTCTTTAGAGATGATTTTGTAACATTCTTCAGTCTGATGAGCATCAACAACTCTTTTTTCTGAGGCCTCCTTTGTTTGTACCATGATACACTTCCACAAACATGTTGTGAAGAGCAGACATTGGTAGATCCCTGTTCTTCAAATCAAATAGGGTGTCCACTCACACCTGATCATCATCCCATTGATTGAAAACGCCTGACTCTAATTTCATCTTCAAATGTTTTAATGTTTTGATGTTTAGGTCATATTTATGTAGAAATATTTTATTATAATTTTTTGCACTTTATTTTGCGTCAGGGCTTTGATTTCTAGAAAAATGTCCACATTTTTTATTATAAATAATAATAGGGCATTGAATTTAGTACCATTTTACAATAAGACTAGACTTGTAAAGTTTTTTTTAAGTTTATTACTCGGATATTTAAAGAAAAAGTATACTGTCTGTAAAGCATAAACATTCATTTTCAGTTTCACAACATAAAAAAGTGGTACAGTAACTTGTGACACAAGTGAGTTTTTCTGGGCAAAAAGTGAGCCAATATTATTTTTACCTACAGTATATTAGTATGTCCACTCTATGAACTTATCAAATATTTATCAGAACTACCTTCATAAGGTAATGTGACAAAGGTGAGAAATGTAATAGAAGCAAAAAGATAACCGATTCATTGCAGTAAGTTTCTTTTAGCTGCTCCCTTTTCAGGGGTCACCACAGCGAGCAAACTCAAGTCAAGAAAAAATTGGCAAATGTTTTATGTCAGATGCCCAGTGTTTCCCCTACCGTTATATAGGCGGGGCGCCCCGCCCAGTCAACAGAACCGAGCGTCCCGCCTACCCAACGCTCCAACCACCTGTCTGTCAGCACTGGCGTAACGCTAAACTAGCAGCTAGCTCTGCAGGTGCACTAGCTGAAAACCTAAAAGCAACCGCTTTCCTCATGCTGAACACTCACGCTGACACGCACACACACCCCAACCTAACACACACACACACACACTTGAAAACTGTCACAAAAAAACTGATGCACGGCTGAAATGTTTGTCTCTCTCTCCTCTGCTTTGCTCCAAAACTGCACGCGAACTGCGTGTGGCTTTGTCTCTGCCCCCACTCCCCAACTCTGTCAATATAAATGCTGCACAGTCAGGAACGAGTCCCTGTCCGTCCGG
>JARVLU010001354.1:5273623-5287867 GCA_031762415.1 Simpsonichthys santanae
TTTAGCCGACAGAACGAGAAAAATATAGTTGTGTAGGTTTTAAAAAAATTAATACCTCGTCAGATGACATTTACTACCTTTTAATACTTTTTAATGGCCTTAATTTGTGTTAATTTTATTTACTACCTTTTAATACCTTTTACAACCCCGCGGATACCCTGTGTAGTTGAGGATCAGATGTACTTTGCAGTTTTGTTGGGCGGGTCATCCAGTGACATAACTCCACTGACCAATCAACGACTGCTGTCTGCTTGTGTTAAAATTGTCCCACAGAACAGTCCGCTTGGACCCACAAACAAGGTGGTTCCATAAACCAGACTGAGCGGGGGTAGGTACCAGCAGTGGGCAGGCCCTTAACTGGTGCTGTGTGGTGCAGAACTTATGAGAGTTGAGACAGCGGCAAAGCATCATAAGTAAGCCCTCTTGCTCTTTATTTGAAATATGGTCCTGATTAGCAGGCCAGTGGCTGTGGTGTCTGCATGACAAAGTTATTCCAGCTATGTGTTTCTACTGGGGTGGGTCTTTGGGGAGACATGTGTAAGCCTGATCCACAACAAAGAGCTTTCACTGCTGCTTCATAATGTGAATATAACAAGACGCAATGAAGAAATAGAAAGTTGTGTAGAGATGTACAGTTTGGACAAGGATAGAAAGAAAATACAAAGTCACAAAATGATAGGCTCCTATATTAGCTAGAGTAACAGCTAAAGGTTTAAGTTCATGCTCACACTCTTCTTGTTAGATAAACATAAACCTGGAGAAACAATTCAAACTGGGATACAAAGAGCAATCATTGAAAGTCTGTGCCTAGAACAGAAATGGGAAATGTTACATTTTACTGACAGTAGCTTTAGGTTTTCAAAGCCCAACTCTTCTTCAGTAATTCTGTAAGATCATAAAAAGGAGGTAAAAAGAAAGCTTTTATTTCCTTCGTGTAATGGAAGCTTTGAAGAAAGGGATATCTAAGGCACCAGTCTAAGCTGAACAGGAAGTTTTTTAGAGGCATAAGAGACAAGACTGTGGTACAATGAGCTGATGATGCACATAACCACACAGTCTGCAGAGCAAACATGGAAATCTGCAGTTTATACCTCGCTTTTCCTGTTGCACCTGTAATATCACAGAGAAGCTATGCACACACACTGCCAATAAGGCACAAAGGCAACACTTCAGCTGAAGCTTTGAGTAAACACATACTGAAACCCACCACACACATGCAGACATGGGGCTGGGGCTTCACCACGGTGGCGCCGGGGCCGGGCAGGCGGCAGCAGCAGCTACTAATTAGGAACTGCTGGCTGAACAGCTATAGTTAGGGCTAGAGCTGGAGGGCTGGGAAGAATAGGGCGACAGGTCTGACACCATGCCTGCGTGAGGCTGAATGTATGTGTCTGTGTATGTGTGTGTGTGTGTGTGTTACTAGCAGCCCGGAGGCGTTGGGGTAAGGCCCTAGTTCAACTCTTGCTGACTAAGAATCAACACTGCCTGTCTGGCTGCAGTCATACTGGCATAGCTGGAAGCAGTGGAAGCAGAGTAAATTACTCTTCTGCCGTTTCCGTCACCAAGTTCATGTGTGTGTTTCAGTTTTACTTCCACTTGTTCTAACTCACTATCCGAGTTATCAGGCACCACATCCCCCCCAGTCCTTTTACTCTCCTCATGCAGATTCAGAAATACAATTCAAATAGGCTTTATTTAGCAGGGCAAAAGAAGAGACTATTAATGGAGACATCAAAACAGGAAATGTGTTTGCTTTAAATAGTAATCCGCTTCCTTGACAGTGAAATTATTCTCCTGTCCCTCTCGGTTTTCATTCCCACTTGTTGAAACTAGATTTTCTTGTTCTTCTTCAGCAGTTGCAGGGAATCAAACTCGTTGGCCAAGTTTGGGAATTAACAGCTCCACTGGCTCCATTCAACATGTTGTGCAGCATAAAGACAAACAGAAAAGGACACACTCACACAACACTGTTATATACATACTACCACTTTGGCCACATTTGGAAATCTTTAAAGTTATTAGAAATACTATTGAAATTTTGTATTGCTTTATTTAAATTTTTGTAAATTTGCCAAGTCAGTGTATTTTCAAATATAAAAAGAACACTGTCAGTATAAGACTTTTGGCCCAGGCTTTAGTTGGTTAGCATGCCATCTAATATACGGTACCATTGGTATGTGCAGCCTCAGTGATGAACATGATTTTTTTTTTTTTAATCCTTGGATCTGTCTTTTTGGATCCAGTGCCCTAAAAAAATAATAAGTCTAATTTGAATTTAGGTTTAGACTAAATTTTAAAGCAGATTAGCAATCTGGGGTTTATCTGAAGTAAACACCGTAATGATTGAACATTTAGAGCTAACCTTCAGGAAAACAACCCAATGATGCTGACCCAACAGGAAAGTTGGGTGACCGATACTTTCTGTGAAGACAAATGACAAAGTTTTCAAGTTGTTTCCATATGTGTACAATGACACCCTCCTCCTTTCTTTCTCACAGGACAGAGGTTTACTGACTTGTACACAAACACGTACCGACAGAGACACAAATACTCCTCCTTTGTGTTTACAGTCCAAACAGAGTGTAACGGAAGAGTGCGTCAGTTTATTGTTTGTCTGTTCCTCTGCCTGTGTTTCCAGATGTTTACCTTGGCAGAACAATGGACTGCAATGGGAAAACCTGACCAAGGGAAGTCTTGTACTGTGTTGTGTGTATTTGTGCATTTTTGTAATTATTTCAATTATGATTTACCAGTAATTTAAATGATTTTTAATGCTTTCCTAATATGCTACATAAAACACAAGACCAGGTCAACAACTTCCTTTGATTTGTGTGTTTTAACACAGTCTTTCCCCACCAATGAGCACAACTTAGCTTTAAAACTTGTGCACAGAGAAATAAAGCACAACAAACTTTCTTCAACATGAAAAGAAAATCCAGCAACAACAAAATAATCAAGCAATTTTTTTTTTCACTACGACACACGTGGACTTCTTTGCATCCACATTTTAATAACACTTTGAGCAAAAGCATTGTCTATAATTTGTTTAGAGTGTTGTCTATACATCTTAGCAGTTGCATCCCAAAGCATTTCGATTTAAATCTGCATAAATCCCTTACCTACTACAATGCCTTTATAATAAAGAGATTCTTCTTACTGCAGAAAAAAAATACAAAGCATTAAGGTAAGTGTATTAAATTGTGGTAAACCAGACAAATACAGTAAGATCATAAAGGAAACTTGCAGGTTTTATATTTAAATCAATAAAAGCAGCAGGGTTTACTCCACAGAAGGGCAATGAATGAGTGATCTGACACGTTTGGGAGGTGCAACCCATTTGTGAAAGTTTAAAGACATTTAAAGATGTGCAAATTGACCTTCGGCCTCAAATTAGGGAATAAGTGATGAAGTGGTTCAGGAATTTAAACATTTTAAAATAAAATGGATCTACAATTTGAGGCATGAAATGCATAACATGTGGCTTTATTGTCTTATTTAAACTCGGAGCTTATTTCAGGCGTGCTTGTGAAGGTAAAGACAACCACAAGCGTGCTCAGCATTTGTCACTGGCTGAAGATTGGACTGAGAATATGTTGTAGACCTTTTATTTTACATCATGTCTTATGCCTTTAACAACTGACCTTTGAACACCAAACATGCAATAGTTTTCTAACATGTGTGCCAGGAGTGGAAGGAAACAATTGATGTTTTATTGCTTTTCTAAGATTATTAACCTGTCAGAGTTAAAATTAACAAATATAACAGCCTATATATAGCCTATCAGTTTAGAATTTAGATTTTATTATCAGCAGATTAATAAAAGAGCAAGACAACCATCTTTAAACATTGAGAATCAATGAAAAATCAAAGCAGAAGCTTCACCTCAAAGAGTTTTTATTAGTTTTACCGCCTGTTAATTTGGCTCAGGAGCAGAGCGGAAAGAATTAGGTCATAGATAAAACCATAAAGGAGCAAAGTTCAGACAGAGATACTGTTTCTATATTTATGTGATCCATTTGATTCCTCTGATCAGCTGATCAGAAACTGAATTGATCCCAGTGCTGCTATGTTTAGCATTTAACGTGGCTGCGGCAGTTCAATGTTTCGGCATGTTCAAATGTAAATGTAACCAGGTTCAATCCAGTTTGACTGCAAAGCAACACCATGGATGTTATTCACACGAGGACAACATATCCAGTTGCCATTCTTTTAAATTAAAAGCTGTGCAAATCTGTAATGGGAGTTAAAGATATTACTAAATGATTTTTTAAAGCCATTTATGAAGCGCTTTGAGTATCAAACACGCTTTACCATAAACCATTCCTCTAAATCATGCAGGCACCTGTACCTTCTGAAAGCAGCAGATATCACATGTCCAGCTGAGCAACATTTGTCAGTCTCTCTCGCTCTGTGTGGGTGAATGAGTGCATGTGTGCAAAATCTGGGCCTCCAGCCAGCCCACAGTTGGACTACAAGTCTCATGTGGGCTTATCACCGAGGCAAACATTGATATGGCTACTGTGACCAGTCCATCACTGATCTACCAACAAAAATCCAGCTATAAAATCTAAAACATGTAGACGTAGGTTTTAATTTAAATCCTGGAGGGATCTCTCATTGTCTTGTTACACCAGTCCTGTGTAAAACGAACACCTGCCAAACATTAAATACTCCCCATAGATCAATTGTTTCACAAAATAGCAAATGCACACTACAGTATTAAAACTTCTAAGAATGGACTTCTTGAAAAGATACATTTGATCAAACAGCACATCCTACCAGTGCTTAATATATATATTTTTCATTGCAAGGGCTCATCACAGACAGGGAACAGTGAGAGGCCTGCCCATCTTCACTTTGGCCTCGTGCCAGGAGTGCTCCAGCAGAGGAAAACAGAGAAAGAGAGGCTGTCGAGAGCGTGTGTGGATGTGTGTGTGGGGGCAAACATTCCCCTGGCAGGATCCCCGGGACCCGGCGGAGGGCAGGGTTCAGCCGCTGAAGGAGAGGCTGCGTGCCCGGCAGTCAATTAGCGGCTTGCATTTACACAACAAATGGAGCTCCCACGGTTTCTCTAGCCCTCACAGACACATGCGCGCACACACCGCTCACGAGCTTATCCACTCAGCGCTCATCAGCACACGCCGACACAAGGTCATAGAGAAGAGGAGGGAGGGAGAGTGCGCGTAAGAGAGAGAAGAAGAGGCCAGCTATCTGCTGGAGTGGCACTCCACAACTACTAACTCGTTGGCTGTATCTGAAACACGAGCGGGGACGTGTTCAGCACATAAGAACAATCCTCATAACCGGATACTAAAGCAGTGATGCAGGTAGGAATACTTTAAGAAGAGGCTTATTGAACTTTGTTTTACTTTTATTAAAAATGAGCCAATCTAACTCATAACTTAGCCTCACAAGCTAACAAAGAAAAAAGTGAATACAGAAAATATAATCCTGAAGCCATCAGTTTGGCAAGCATCCTGGTTCCAGCTTTATAAATGTAATACATCTCTGCTTCTGTCTCATTTAGATGTGAAACAAAAGCACAAACTGCAAATGGTAACTGGACTAAATGTACACTATTTAGCACTAACCTCTGCTGGTCTTGTTGATCACTCCAAGAGTCCAACTATTTATACACACAAATCAGAAGATAAGCAGCAACAAGGCCCCCCAGTGTCTTGCCAAAGGGCATTTCAACATGTGTGGTTGTGAAGCTAATATCAAGCCACCAACCTCTGAATGGCAGAGGAACCGTCGACACAGTGGCCAACAATCAGTTTTAATTACACCTACATGATATTAAAATTGTACCACTAATAATTTACATATCTTTAAATTGGTTCTCAGTCAGCCATAACTGGAAAAGTCTCTCTCCCTCACACAGACACACTTTGTTTCTACGGGCTAAGTGATATGGACTTTATAACTTTTTTATGCTTTACAGCTTTAAATACAGTAAAGGACACTGTGGCACACCACATGCAAAAAGGTCAAAGATAACGAATTATGTGAAAGCAGCATCAACACACTGCTAAACTACTATGAGGCTTCTAACCAGTTACCCAAGATTTTGATCAACAGAGCTAAAAAGTAAAGAAACAGAAAAGAGAAAAGGCTAACTACAATTAAACGTTTTCTGGGTTGGTCAGAGTAATTACAAACTTTATTTAGTGTTATCTAAATTGAGGTTCTACATAAATTAAATCAGTTTTAGGAGTTAAAACACTAGATGTGGTTACAGACAACGCTGGTATATAAAAACACCACGGTTTGGCTATCATTTTCAACTGTTGTATGTCAATGCATGGGATTTTGTGACTTCTTTTAAAATGTTGTTCAACACTATTCAGATCTGTGTGCAATCACAAAACATCTTTATGCCTGTTTATAAAATATTAACATACCTTCAAGAATATTTACCATACATAATATCCTTGGAGAGTTGATGATGCATTAAAAGGAGTTGGACTGAAGTCCACCAGTTTTTTCCTCATCTGCTGACCCAAGGGCCCTCATCTGCTCCTTCCAGCCAGCTTTCATTCTCATCCACTCACATTCAGGTGGGAATCATCTAGATTAAGGTGCATGTCTCTTTAGCTGCTTCTCCATTGTTAACAATTCTGATTTCCTCATTCCTACTCAGTTCTTCTCAGGTATAGATGTGTCTCCTTTGTAGGTGTGACACCGACTCTGGCACCTGCTCACTGAGGACAGTGACTGCTGAATGATTAGCACCTTATGTACAGATTCTAAAATTCTCCAAACACACCAATTAAAAAAAAAATCTAAATGTCACTTTTTTTAGGTCGCTAGAGTGGTCTGAAAACTCACTAAATAAAGTGTTATGTGTTGTCATCATTGCATGTTCCCATACAATGACAAAATTAGTTCTCTGCATCTCACGTGCGATACACCCAGGTGGAGCAGTGGGCAGCTATGTAGGCACCTGGGGAGCAGTTGGGGATTGGGTGTCTTGCTCAAGGACACCATGACCTCTACACCATCTCGGCTCCATGTTGCTAAGTTGGCAACACAGAGTTTACAAGCACAGCCTTGGTTCATCTAGCGACATCAATCCACGGGCCAATCGACGGCTGCAGTTTGCTAACGTCCGATCGTTTGCTTGGAACCACGGCTGAGGTGGATCCCAAAACCAAGCAGGAACAGGGAATGGAGACAATTGACCAATGTAGAGTCAATGCGAACTGACTAAGGTCACATTCGTGGAGAAGCAGCTTTTGTGTGCATTGTTGGGAATTTGGCAGTGAACATGTTTAAAATGTCTTAAGAATGAAGGATGAAGGTATATGCTGTTGTTTGGTGAGTGCACGCATCACATTCCAAGTAGGTTAGTTCGTTAAAATGTTCCATTTCTTCACCTAAACATTCTCTGCCTTTTTTTTATTCACACATATCTCTACCAATGCATCAAACTATCAGGAAAATGAGACCAGAGGTACTAGATGAGAGGTGACCTGTGCTACAGAGCAGTCAACACCAAGCCGTCTCTTTCCTTCTCCTCACCACCCTTCCTTTCTCTCCCCCTCCAGCTGTGCTCTGAAAGGGCCTTTAAATCACTCGGCCTGAGCCCTTTGATTGGTTGACCTCTCTGCATGATTAAACAGCCATTTTCATCACGCCCTCCATGGGAGAGTGACAGAGAAAAGAGGAACGTGAAGGGGGGAGAGACTGTCACACCGATCTGAATGGTGATCAAGCTCTACCGCCTGGAATACCTCCACGCTGATGATGACAGACATTTGGATCAGAAGAGGAGACTGGAGGTTCGGAGTGCAGGACGGGGGAAATATCAGACAAAATATAGCACACAGCTTCCAGTGAACAAAACTAACATGGCTGAACTCTGGCCAAGAATGCCAGTCACAGTAGAAGCTAAATACTCACACCAAAGACGTACTAAAGCCAGTTCATGTTAGTACTGTGTGTCACTTTACTTTGACAGTCAAAACTTGGATCTTGGAATGATGTTACACCTGTGTTTAACTTGTCTGGAAAAATCAGTAAGATTAGCTAAACTAAGGTACCATGATAAGCAATATTAGCAATACACACTATTGGATAAAAATAGTAGTTTTGTCTTTGTTTTATGGATATTTAATATAGATGCATCTATTCTAACATGTGTTGCATTCATATTTACTTCCCTAAAGACAGCATGTTACATGTGACATGTTTTGTTTTGCTCATGCTGATCACCTCTGGACAGTTGATTGCTCAAACTGAAGTCTGCTGGCTGTCACATTTAAAGAATTAGATCAGAGTAAAACATCTGAACTGTACATTAAGACCTGCATTGTGAAACCCAGCGTTTCCTCTTTCATTAACCAAGGGACTCTTTTTTTAATGTGCTATTTGTGTTATTCTGATCATTTTATTGCTGTTACAAATAGCAAAACAAAAATTCAAATTCCTTGTTCTGTTGATATCAAAGCCTCAGTCTCCATTTCTGTGACCAGTGAATGTCAACACTGATTTGCAGAAATCATTAGAAAAAGAAAGTTTTTAATTTCCTCTTCTTTCCTTAAATCAAAGCTTTCGTCCGATAAAGTCGCCACCCCCTCATAACATCTGTTTGCCTTACAAATAAAAAAAAGCTATAAAATTGGGTACAGCGGGTGGCGCAAGCAGCAGCAGCTGTTCCAGTGCTGCATTCAGGCTTTAATTAATCTTTGAATCATTTTCCTGCCACTTTTCCCTCATCCCTCTTTCACATCACTCCTCTACCTCATTCTGCCATGTATCCGAGGCTTTTCTATGCAACATTATCCATTATTCTTTGCTGTGCACTGTCTTGTTGCTGTTCTGAGTTAGATAGTGCTGCCAAGTTCCCTCCCTCATTTCTTGGCTGTCTCATTCTTTTCCCGTTGCGGTTTCTGGAATCGTTTTGTTAAGATTCCTCCTGTCCCGCCCTTTACTAAAACTTAACACTCAAGGCTTTTATGGTAATGAAGCTACAAGCAGACAGGGAGATGGGCTCCTTTTGAAAGGGTGCAGTAGCCAAGTTTTTTTAGCAGAAGTGACTGCAGAGGACAGGATGAGGTGTGCCTCTTGAATGATCTAAAAACAGCTTAATGTTGTGCAGGAGTTTAATGGATTTGAAATCTCTTGTCCCTGAGAAAGGTAATTTTGATTTCAAAATGTAGCCTTCTCTGCGTGTTTTATCTGCTGCAAACAAAATCAATGGTTTGTAAATCTGTTTTCAAGCTTCACTCCTTTTGCGTAGCTGGAAATGCCAGTACTATCAGTCATGTGTCAGACAACAAGCAGAGCTAGTCTGTTAGTGCATCAGAGGCCATGTCAATGATCTCAAGAGCCAAAGGAGTTCACAATCTGTAACGATAAAAGCCGAGCTGATCAACCAGAACAGCCACATTCCTTCACATGCATTAAAAACCAAGGAAATTGTGGCTTTTGGTGAGGCAGGCAGGACGTCCCTGAAGAAAAAGGATGTGCAGAGAAAGGCAACTCCTCCTGCTTGCACGCATCAGCACACCAGTCACAAGTTACACACCCCATTTCATTTAAAGCTCTGAATGGTATCGTTGACACATTCCTTTGCTGTTTGCTGGCTGCTTCATCACATGCTCCGTCTCTTTATCTTCCTCAGAAAGACTTGAGGAAGAAGACGCTCCTCACTCTGTTCACGTGGGAGCAGGCATTTTGCTGACCTTTCTGACAGCTCATGGTAAGGAGAGTAGAGGCCGGGGTCAAAGGTCAGTGAGCAAGACTGCAGCCATCATGGGACAGCAATGTGCAGCTTGCACTCACGCCCACAGAAATACCCCTCCTCAACAGTGCAGGGGCAGAGGATAACCCCAAGCTGGGTAAAAAGCAACAAGAGAGTCCTCACAATACAACCTCCATGATCCCTGCTACACCTTTAAAGCAGTGATCAGTCTAACCCCTGACCTCCCCTCTACCATCCCTCCTGCTAGTCTGAAGGCCTCCTAACCCCCACTACTGCTCCTCTTTTATTTCTGGCTCCATCTTACACCCCACCCCCTCCCCGGCGGTCCACCATTGTCTGTTTTGGAGCACTTATTCCCAAAGTCATCCTGCTCTACTCACCTTTTCTCTGTAGGGGGCAAATAAGGGAGAGGCGACTTAAAAGCACAACCAAGATTTGTTCCGTTGCAGCGTGAAGGTAAACCAAGGTCTGCTGAAAGAATTATCCTGAGAAGCCAATAATGTTCTGCACAACATGCAGCAGAGTGGTTTTTCCTCTTAACAAGCTATGTAAGGGAGGAGACGGAGGGAAGCAGAGATTTATGTTCCAAGAGCACATGTTTTCACTAAGGCAGCAGAAGAAAAGGAAAAATATTTTGTGACGTCAAAACTTTTTCCAAAGTTTAAAAATAAATGTTACAAAACAACTAAAAGTGCAAGTAAAAAGCAAAATACTAACATGCAATCCTTTAAAATCTATTATGAACATACCAATTTGCATTGACAGAGCTGCAACGAAAACCACCTTCTGTATTTGCATTGCTTTGCAGCAAGGTGATCTTACTGTGTAACTGTAGCCCTACTGAATAAAGAAAAGTCTCTTGTACGTAGGTCTGTGGTCAACATGTGTGGTACAATGCCAGCGCACAATGGAGACCAGAGTCAGCGAGCCACTCATCACTTCTCTCTCTTTAACCCTTTGAGAAGAGTACAAAAGAGAGCTGACAGAGGCTGTGGAAAGAGAAAGGGCTATGAAAAGGAGGAGTCAGGAGATTCCATGCTCCTTTAGCACCATTTGAACAGTTTCAGATCAGATTTAAATTCAGCTTCACTAATACAGATAGGTTTCTGCAATTTCTAAAAAAAAAACTAAAAAAAAAACTTCTGACTAGAAATATGGAGTTACGTATAACTATGTGCACATTTTCCTTACACTAGTTTGTACAGTATTCTTACTTTGACTGAAGGTTTTGTTAAAATAACATATGATTTCACTTAACATTATTTACAGATAAATGTTTTTCTTTTTGCCAAAGGCAAACAGATAGTTCTTTTGACCGTGTTTCTGTGCATATCTGTATAGGTAGAAAAACTTTATTTCTCAGTTACGTTAATAGATACTGACCTAAAATTTGGTGTGATAGTAGCCAACTTTGTCCCCAGCACATACTATGAGCAAAACGCTTTTGTTTAAAACCTTGGCATTAAACATTAGTGTCAACATTGTGTCTATTAGAAGAAAAAAAAGGTCATGAGCCACTGGATGGACTTCAGTGAAACTCAAAGTAATAATTGGTTTTGTGTTTACATCTGATTAACTTCTGGAGTCAACCCAATTTTCAAGATGACCACCACAGTCAATCAACAGCCAAAACACAGACAAAAATGGCTATAGCATTGTATAAACACTGGGCAAAAAAAAATAGGTGTGGTACAAGCTGACAGTTATTCACAAGTAACACATACGCAAGGAGCCAACAGATCATGCAAGACAACAAAATACTGCAAGACATAATGTATAATTTTATTTTCAAAGCCTGACGAAAGCAGCTATAAGGCTGTCGTTTCTCAACATAACATGATCTTAATTTACATGAAAGGAATGAAAGGTGTTGAGCGATGTGCCTTTCTTTAATGAAAGCTAGGCCTTTAATTTATTATGTTTTCAAATAACTTAGCAATTAAGTTAAAGGCAAAGGAAACCATTTCCAAGCCTTATCCTTGAGGTAAAAGGGTGAATTTTGCCATATTATTATAAAAAGAGTCCGTATCTGAGAAATGTAGGGAGGTGAGAAGTTGGGAAGAGTTCCAAGTGACTCAGAGCTAAAGCTACCCAAATCTCCCAGTCTTTCTGCAGCTGAAGTAGGATTGCAAAGTGGATTTAAGAAGCTCGGCAACCTATTCACTTACTCTTAAAAGTGTTTTTCTCTACATTGATTGTTTTTCTGAACAGTATTTGTCTTTAACAATCAACAGCAAAAACACAGGCATAACTAACTCACCTGAAACATCAATCAAATTCCAGAACTAGTGGGGATTTAATGAGTGGTAAACAAAATTAATAAATGAGCGCTTATCTCCATCTGGTAAACACACATACAGATGCTGACATCAGCATGTGTGGTGTATGAGCAGCGATGCACAAATCCATGAGTGTGGCCAATAAACCGCATTTTAAAAGTTTCCTAAAGAGAGATGCACACAAACTCTCAATCCTCATCACTGCCTTAGGGGCAATGCCATCAAACGTCTAACCTCTCCTGAATGAGGTGCACTTCCTTCCGCTAACATGGAGGTTTCTGCTTTGTAGTCCACAATACAACCACAGTAAAGGGGCCAAACGGGCAGCTAGCTGATTTATAGGCTAGCCCAGAGCATTGCTTTTCCTGAGCAAGTGGTTCTCTTCAGAAACCTGCTTTCTATTAGTCTTATTTACAGGACTGGAGAGTACGAATCACCTGAATTATTTAAAGTTCCTTTTGGTAAACATAAGAACCAAGAGAGAGTGTGTGCATGAAAACAGGTAGAAAATTGCAAAGATGTTGGGGACACTAAAGGTGTGCACATTTTTGAATAAAGGAAGGAGGTGAGCAATTATGCATTAATGTTTATCAGAACAACAAATGCTGTGTTCCATATGCAAACACTGTTTTATCCTCAACAGTGGAGAGAGTTACCTTGCACATGCCCATTAAAACAGCATCCTTTATACGGTGTGCACATCAAGAAACACGCACGGACGATGTGGCGCTTATCTCAATGCAAATACATGCAAAAGCACACACCCACAGCACGCTGCCTCATCTCTCACACAGTGGTTCTCATTAACAAGCCAAACATGCCTGAAGACGCCGACAGACTCTAGTGAGCACGGTAAACAACCAGTGGGCTCCCTTATCTAAGCTCAGAGTGTATCAGTGAAGGAAGTAGACACTGAATCTGTGTGAAAAGTCCCATCACCATACTGATAGTGCACAGTGACACATATGAAATGTGCATGAGAGCAAATGTTTAGTCCACACAGTGCAGCACTTTCACTTTTTGCTTTGTGTGTCTTAACAAAACACTGGTCAGAGTATAAAGTTTTATGTTTTTAAATTTAATTTGTGTTGACATGAATGAACAATAAACATGCAACTTAAAAATCATGTGCAGTTAACTAGCTGCTTGTGGTTTGATGGTAAACTAGCAGCTCACAAGAATTGTTTATTTTGCAATTACTGAAGGTCCTTGACAAGTCTGAGTCCACCAAGAGTTCGAGTAAGTAATGCCTCTTGTGCATTTTAAAGACCAGTCCGGCCTGGATTGGCCCAGCCCTGGTTTTCCCCTGCTCTGGTTTTGTTTGCTTTCATCAGAGTGCCGCCTCGATGTGGGCGGGATCGTCATAGCAAAACCATGCGAATTTCTGCCCAGCAATAATTGCACCTCATCGTTTGTTCAGGGCACTGGTGCAATCTTTAGCATTGCCATTTTTGCTAAAGAAAAATATGAGCTCTCTATCGCACAACCATCCAGAAGCAAGTTGCCGAAGGAAATTATGTTAAAGAGCAATCACTGGAAGTATAACTCATCTGTGACGTAACGCGCATGGACCAGCAAACCAATAATGGCCATCAAATCTGAAGCACCAACTTGGCCCGAATGGAACCACAGGTCTCTGGGTATCAAACATCGAGCTGGAGCTAGACCAGACTGCAATGCTAACACTCAAAACCCAGGACGGAACCCGGGTTGGGCCAGTCCAGGCCAGCCCAGGCCTTACAATGCACACCATAAAATGTAATTACCGGATTTTCCGGAGTATAAGTCGCAGTTTTTTCCCTAATTTGCATGCCCTGCGACTTATAGGGCGAAGCGACATATTTATGGATTTTTTTCTCATATTTTTAGACCCATTTTTGGCTCAGATATGACAGTTTTTCATTTTGGCCAAAATGGTGTAGTACCACTTTTGGCCGCTAGGTTCCACCGACCTTTCCCAGCTTATGTGTTTGACGGCAGCTCCTTTTTTCGGACAACTCTGTGGCAGCTCGGCCTCCTGCTTTGGAGGTATGAATTTTTTTTTTTTGTCAAATAACTCTAAAACCACGGGACAGATGTCTATCAAACTCACAGAAAGTAATTATTGGGTGGAATTTTACAAACTGTTGACCTGTATGTGACGTTTGAGCCGAAATTAAAGTTTTTTGGCGTAGTTTTTTTAGCTCTTAGCTCCGTGTTTTAACGGGTACTTGTTAGCAAAATAACTCAAAATCCACAGGACAGATTTAGATGAAA
>JARVLU010001354.1:5349526-5359526 GCA_031762415.1 Simpsonichthys santanae
ATATATACTGTATATATATAAAATAGATCCACACTACCAGAGATTAATTCAATGAACTAGATTATATATATATTCAGATTTGATAGTAAACTATAGTTTTAGCCATTTTAGGATGCAAATCATGTAAATTACAACCCAAGGAAGCTTTAAAATATAAAATCATTTTACAAAAGCTAATTGGGAAGACATTTTCTGTGTCACTAAAATTTTAACCTTTCAAAAGATTGTTCAGATCTTTTGTAGATGGTTTTGTGAACAACCTAAGGATTTTTGTTTAAAGAAACAGATTAACCCGATTAACCTTTAAACTGCAATCAATTTCACATTACATGATGATTCTGTTGGATATATTTTGATATTCCTGCAAAAAGTGGACCAGGTCACAACAGAGGTTCTATGGCATGTGACACATAATATCAAAGGCTTCATCTGAATAGAGCATGCAAGAAGACTAAATAGACTAAAAAAGTAAAATCTGTCCAGGCTGGTGGAAACTGTTTTGATGGTATATTTGAATTATTCGGGGCGTACAAGCAGGATGGCAGCTAAGCAGGAACTGGGTGACAAAATTCAACTATCAACAGAGAGAGAGAGAGAAAAAATAAACGAGAGCGTGATGAGGAACAAGAGCAGGTTGGCAGGTCTGAATACAGCAGATATTAACTGTGGAACCAGAAAAAGGTGAAGTGGGTGTGTGAGTCAGAGGACTGAGAACAGTCTGAGGATATCTGGTGGGTGGAAGCGTGGAAATGAAACATGGATCAGGCAGGAACTGCAAGACACGTACGTACCAGATCTGTTTGCAACTAAGGAACAAGATCTTTCTCTGCAGAAACGATGGAGACCCAAACTTGAGTTAAGCGTGTTACAAATAAAGAAGTGGGGGTAGACTAGACATTGCTTCCACCACTAAATCTGAGCAGGACATCCAGTGTGCGGAGTGGCTGATACGTCGGTTTAGCCACAACATGACTTTGACATGCAATAAAAATGCTTCAAAGCAAAGAGATGCAAGATCTCTTATGTCATTACAGACAAAGATAAGAGAAAATAAAGATCTTTTTGTGCGTCTGAAGACTGACAGCTGCCAAGATGAAGCTTAATAAAACTAACATTACTCGCTGAAACATTACGCTCCAGTCAAGTGGTTGAATTAACAAAAAAACCAGGATGATTATCGTGAAGCTGAAAAATCCCTTCAAAAACAGCATCAGTGAAAAACAAAACATTGACACCAACACCGTGATGAAATGAAGTCAGTCCTCACTAATGAAGGGACTTAATCATTTCTGACAAATAACTGCTCAAACCTTTGTTCTTTCTAAACTTTTACAGCCAAAACTGATTCAGGCAGGTGCTGCCCAGATGTGTATTTCTTTACACTAACTGGACAATTACACAACGGCGTAACACTGAAGTCAACAACAAACTTTGTTTCACTAGAAGGATCAATGCCACAACAAAGTGTTTCATTCAAAGTGTGGATGAAAGATTAAGTTAGAGATTTTTGTTGTTGTTGCATGACCTATCTATATTCAAAGAGGAACTGTGGAGGAGAAGTCTTGATAATGTCACATTACCTGTCACACAGACAGATTCAAGACAGACAGCGCAGTCAGAATCGATGGTGAAGGAGTTAGAAAATTAACCAAGGAGAAATTCTGTTTTGAAATTGTAAGTTTGTGATAGAGGGTGTGTGGATGTGTCCACATGCTGCCTGGTCGAGGTGCACTCGCTACAGGTCATCAGTGCCACAGCTGCCTGGAGGAGGAGCCCTCTCTCTCTCTCTCTCTGTCATCACAGTCATGTAAAGCTGCCTGCGCCCCTGATCAGTTTCCTCTTCTTCTTCTACGACTTTGTTGATTGTATTTATAAGTATTATTTGACCAACTTCACCATTTTTGCTGGAACAGCTGTAATGGTTGCTGTGTTTTCTAACAGCCTCGGCCATCTGCTCCTCAGCACACGACACTCTCAGAAATCAGCTCATTAAAACTGCATTTTATAAACAAACACTCCCACAAAGTTCGGACCAAATGCACGATGCCTGTCACATGCCCTCAGGGCTTAATTTGTAAACTGATCAATGCTGGAATGCAAATAGCGGGTGGGTCAGCTGGCGCGGGAGTGGGGGGGGGGGTCCTCTGCCAGAAATTTTTGAATAAAGTACTGAAGATACGATTTCCTGCTTTTTGGTGTATTTTAATGGGCTGTTAAACACCCAAATGTACCTAAATTTGTAAACACTCTGCTACTGTGAAGTTCCGTCTCCACCCCCCCCCCCCTCAAAAAAAAAAGAAAGAAAAAAAAAAAAGTATAAATGTGGTGGAGGGAGATGGTGCATTCTGTTAGATAAACTGTGAGCATTGTGCTTGAGCAAAAAATAGTTAATCAATTGATTGGTTAAATATACAGTAAAGCTGCAAATTGCTAGAGTTGATGGGAAACCTCTTGAATAATCTAATTTTCCCTTTATTGTTCAGTGAATATTTAAAATGCAATCAGCTCCTCAGGATTCAGTTCAGAGTTTGCACATACAGTATACAACAAATATTATTGACCTTTAGTTTTTTTTGTTTTTTCCAAACCACTTTTTCAAACTTCAAGCTCTGTGTAGTTTCACATCCTTTACAAGCACAACATTGGATCAAATCAATGAGAGGACATGAAATTTATTACACACACTGAGCAACAGTTGTACTGAGCAGATCACGTTTCGCCTGCAGAAATCTCTGCAGAGTCGGAGAATGAGAAGCATCATGCGAAGGAATAAAAATTATAATGAAATGATGAAAAAAAATAATAATAATAATTTGACTGCAGAGCAAAAAGAATCCCAGCCTCATTTACTCACTCGAAATGACCTCAGAACTTTCCATTAAAGTTCCCTCTGAGTGCAAAGAAAACGTTTGGGCTTTTGAGTGAGTCTGTACCTGTGTGTGTGTGTGTGCGCACGCACGCATGAACCTGTCAGTGATCATCAAGTCTCCTCTCCACCAGTTCAATAAATAACCATTCAAAAAAAAAGAAAAAAGCTCACTTTACTCACAGGTCAATTTCCCCTGCAGTCAGACAGAGAGGAGTCCCCGGGGAGAAGGGAATGAGGCGAGGCGTACGAGCTGCTTTTTCAGACTACAGAGAGAGGGGCTGTGGAGAAAGCAGGGCCATGTGACTCACCAGACACAAAATATTCCTCCACTTTACCTAGAGCTGCCTGCTGTTGTGACCCCCCAGTTAGAAATGTGCTTTGTTTCCCAAAATCCATACATCCAGCTTAGACTGTAGGACAAATACCACAGCAGCAAATTAAAAACACATCGTCGCTGCTGATGATTGACCTGACATGTAGCTGCGCAGGCCACTGACACCAGTTTAGACAATGGTTTGTTCTGTGCAGTGCAGAACCATAGCCGTTCTTGTTTTTACTGCTCCCTGCCATAAAGAGTGGGCACTTGTTTGTTTGTTAGCAAAATACTTTTAAACAGACATGAACAGATTTGAACGAAACTATAAGAAAATAATCACTAGACGTACAATGAACTGTTGCACTTAACTTGATTCAATATGGCTGACACAGCTAGTCTTAGACACAGAACTGTATCTAACTTTAGAGTTAAGATGGTAGTAGCTGATAGTTATCCTCAGGATGTATATGAGAACTAACAGATTGTGTGATTTCTTTGTTGAAGATGTTGGCATTAACTGTTGGAGTCGGTCCTGTCAGTTTGGTCCAGTGGATGGACGTCTAGCGGTTTAACTTTGGGAGTCAGCTCAGTTCAAGATGGCTGCCACAGCTAATCGAGCTTAGCAAATAAGAAATGGCTATGTCAGTGAATTTTACAACTGTTGGGCTGCTATTTAGCCTGGTAGTAGCTGAGGGTGTTTTTTGTTACAATCTGGCAGGGCAGTGGGAATGAGCTTTCTTTCAAAGAACACTTGACTTAATTCAGTTAACACAATGTTCCTGGTTCATTTCAGACAAAAATCATACTACACAACGTAAGATTTATCCAAACATAATTCATAATGCAATCCATTGGATTCAATACAGTATGCGTAAACATGTCAATGATTCAAAAAGAGCCATAAAACATCAGCAGCACATGGTTATTTCACCACAAATGTTTATTTTACAGTTGCTGAATTCCTTCTTGAAGCCAACATTTCTCAGCTGCACACTTGTCTCACCTGCAGCCAACGTATCTTAGCGTCCAGCAGAGCAACATTTGCGTTCAGCCTTGTGTTTGGTCGGTAGCTGCTTATCAAACGCAGCAGAGAGCCAGGGCAGCCGAGCGCTCTGCAACACGTCTGTATATTGGTGAGAGGAAAAGGTCAAAGGCTGAATGGGAATATATCCTGCGGTGCGGTGTGCCCCAGCACCTGATGGGTGATGACAGCTGTGGGTGGAAGCAGGCTGAGGGCAGGAAAACAGAGGTGAGTTCACCTGAAGGTAGAGGATGGTGTTCTAACACTCCCACAGGGATCAGTGCTGCACCGTGATGAGAAATACCACAACGGCTTTTAAATGCGCGTGTGCGTGCGCTTTACTTACTGTATTCATTATTCAGTCATGACGATATTTCATTTTCAAATTTCTTGGACTGCTGATGCCTCAATGTGCTAAACTGGTGCTAAAATAATAAGGCCACAAGTCCAGAAGATAAAACAAAAGCAGCTTATATAATACTAAAAATAAGGTCTTTATACTTAACTCTTAATTATTTTCTTTTAATTTCATGGCAAAAATGTCCACCCTTTTGTAATTTTTATGGTTATATAAGTGGTATGGTATTAATACATAAAGACTGATCTGGGCTTTATCAGGTAATAAAATTATTCAAGTCTCTTCTCGAGTGTACAAAAACACACATCCAGCTCCAGCCTGATATTAAATATTCAACAAAACAACAATAGAATGGAAAGATTTATGTGAATAAACTACATGTTCCAATGCTGCCTCTTTTATCCGACTGAGCCACAAAACATCTGGATCACTGGACAGATGAGACTAAAGTGGAGATGTCTGCCCATAATGCACAGCATCATGTTTGATGAAAACCAAACTAAGACCAGCATAAACCCTTCACAGTGTCAGGCACGGTGGTGGAAGGTTGATGATTTGGGCACCCTGCAGTCATTGAGTTGACCCTGAACTCCTCAGTAGACCAACCTCTTTAGAGTTAAATGTGAGACCATCTGTCCGACAACTGAATCTTGGACCAAACGGAGTCATGAACGTCCTGATCTGGTTCTGACTGAAGTGCTGTGGTGAGCCCATGAGAGCTGTGCAGAAACAACCGTCTCTAAATCTCAGTGAACTGAAGCAACTTGGACAAAAGAGTGGGCTAGAATTCCTCTACAACCATTTGAGACTGATAGACACACAGAAAGCTATTACTTCAAATTATTGTTGCTAAAGTTGGTTCTGAATCATCATATTTGTTATTTTTACATACAACTTTTCTACGTTGGCTTCGTTTGATAAAGAATGATGAACAATCAAAGTTCATGCTCAACAATCCAGGTGAAAAAAATCCAACAATGTTCAGTCAGGTCATCTGGATGGTTTCTATGGCTACGGTCTCTGAAGCTATGGCTTTCTCAAAGGAGTAGACGGGGGAGAGGGCAGGCCCCAGAGGCCATCTTATCACCAGCAATCTGGTTGGTCCACTATGGGAGTGTGCTGCTTGTGGGACTACATTTGTTGTGGCTCCCCGGGCTGATGAAGTCCTTTGGATGAAGGACGAAACGTCTCCACAACAACAACAACAAAAAAGAAATCTTCCAGATGACCTGACTGAACTTTGTTGGAATGATGATAAAAGGTCAGAAGAGGTCAAAAACATGATGGCAGGGAAAAGGACAACTCAGAGATGCAGATTTTCTTAGAAATACAAACAAGGAGAAAATAATTATACGGCTCAACAGTTCAAGAATAAAGCTTCTCATTGTCAAATCTGAAATATTACTGGAACAGCAAACAAATCCAGAGAAAAAAGATTGCATTATGTTTTACTGGATTACAGGATATCAACAGCTGCATTCTCGTCTATGGTTTTAAAGGCACTGAGACAGATGTGTGTTTGTGTAAAAAAAAACAAAAAAAAAAAACAGCTTGTTTCTCGGCCTCTGTGTTGCTGTTCCATCAGAAAGCTACATGTGCCTTTCAGGGCTGAGTGGACAGGCCAAAGTTCACACATTAGTGTGTAACCTTCGCTGGTTGACAACGTGAGAGTGAGCCACAGGCTGCAGGGAAAATTGTATAGATTTGCAGCCGGTGTGGATAATACTCTGACACAGAGGCGTACACACATCCATGCAACACACATCATTTTTAGCACCTGCTTTCAGAGCCCCTAAAAATCACACGAGCAGAGTGACACACGAGCACACGCCGGCACCAACGCACAGATAATGTGCCTTGATAACATTATGAATGGATGAATGAGCAGCTCCATAGAACAGTGATTACTGGCTGCAGTGTGTGAAAGGAAATAGATTAGTCACTGTCTGAGCTCCCTCCCTTTTAATAACACAACATATAACACTCCTTCATGCTGTCTGAGTGGGAAAATAAAGTCAAAATTTAATGTTAGGCTCCAAGGGAAGCGCTTTTTAATAGAGAGAGGAGCACAAAGAGAAAATAATGCCTACTGCTGTGATATCCTTTTCATCTTCGCTTTAGATTATCAAACAAATCAAAACTACATTTTCAAACCATCTCCGTCTCTATGAAGACCATAAAGGCTCATCCTGGTCGCATTTATCCCAATTTCTTGTTTATGCATCTTTCTTCTAGTTTTCTAAAAAAAAAATGAATAATTTTATGCAAACAAAAAGTAACAATAATAATGATAAAACATTTCTCCATGAATGCAAGTGGGAAAAAACTGCAGCTGGTGATTTATTTCAAAAAAACTATTTAGGTTTTTTTTTTTGAAGGAGTGTGCTGTGCAAAAGTTATGAACATTTTATATCTTTCTTCTAACCTTAGCAACAAAAAGTGAACTGCTGCCATTTTAAAAGATCTCTTGTTTAAAAATTTAAGTGGTTTATAAAAATGCTGTTTCACAACAGCAGCACTGTGGATCAGTTGGTAGAGCTGCTGCCTCTCAGCGAGAAGGTCGCCAGATTGCATCCCAGCCAGGGTCCTTTCTGGGTGGAGTTTGCATGTTCTCTCCGTGCATGCGTGGGTTTTTTCCAGGTACTCCAGTTTCCTCCCACAGAGCAAAAACATGCATGTTAGACTGATTGGTGACTCTAAATCAGGGCTTTTGAAAAGTTACGCAGGAGACCAAAGTTACTGAAAGACAAGAGCTTAGGGGTCGGACATTCAGTAGATATTCCCATTAAGTAAGGTTGTTTTACAATTTAAAATCTAGTTTTATTTAAAAATGAATCCATTGGTGGGCTGAACTGAGCACACCCATGGGCCTGATTTGTCCCTCATGCCACCAGTTGAATAGTCCTGCTCTAAATTGTCCCTTTGAGTGAGAGAGTGAATGGTTGTTTGTCTCATTTGTCTCTATGTGTCCTAGTGATGGACTGGAGACATGTCCAGGGTGTCCCCTGACTCTGGAACAGTGACTGCTGGACATGAGCACCAGTGACTCCCGTGACTCAAAAAGAAAGAAGCAGGTAAAAGTGATGTATGGATGTGTCATACACCTTTACACCACTGTCAGTTTCTCAATACAAGACTAATAAAGTCTGATGCTACAGGCAAATGGGTGATCATGTTTTTGCTCCTACCTGTTTGAGTGCATGCTTTTGTGTCTGCCTTTTCTCAAAATGTCTTATAAACTACCAGAGATGTTAAAAAAAAAAAAAAAAAAAAAACTCAAGAAAGTAACCACTGGACATACAGATACAACTGTAAGCAAATGTATGCACTGTGGTAACAGCTGCTGTTTTAAATGTGCTTTATAAATAAAGTTAATTTGACTTGACAACTCATTAACCTTTGCAGTCAACCCCTTTCAAGATGGCTGCCACAGCTAAGCAAGCTTAGAAAGCCCGAAAACGTCAGTTGTAGTAAAATTAATTTAAAATTTATGGCTATTTGCGAGAGCAAATGGTCAAGTCAACTTTATTTACAAAGCACATTTAAAACAGCAGCTGAAGTGCTCAACAATAAAATCATGGGAGTAATTTCATGGGGAAAAAAAAAACAAAACAAAAAAAAAACAAAACAATAGTACTGAAAATTAAAAGCATGAAAAGAAAAGCATAGAAACGCAGAGCAATAAAATACTAAATCAAGCCAGAGTGTAAAAACAGTGACAGAAGCAGCTAGCTGTAGCACTTCCAGTGCAGCCTGGGGCACCTCAGACAGGTATATATTTTTACAACAATGTAAAGTTTTATAAAGTATTACAAGAACCTTTACAAATTGTAACACCAGGGTTGTTTAAAGAGTCTTAGATCGCCATTTTGGTCAGAATTAAATTATGTATTTTAAAGAGTTATCTACAACAGGTGAGATATTATTTGTTCCTCAGAACCTCACTTTAAAAAAATCTGAACAATCTCTTTAAGGGTTCTGAAATGCTGGAAGAAAGGTGGCCAAATGGAAAATGGACTTTGCCTTGTTAGAGCCTCAGGTGTGGCTCTCCCCTCCAACAGGTGCATTGTGGGCAGCCAGGAGATGAACCCTGCCCTGGAGCAACTTCAGGCACTTTTGATTCCTGAACTGGCCGACAGACAGACAGACAGACAGACAGACAGACAGACAGACAGACAGACAGGTGGACGTGTGTCTAACAAGCAGGACAAACAGGCCTCCAGCTGTCTGCCATGATCACAGTCATGTAAAACCCACAGCGGCTCTGATTCAAAAATCCATTCTCACGCAGTCCGAGAACAATCAGCACCAGTGATTTATTGATGCAGGACTTCTGATCCCTAAATGAACGTTGTGAAGTTGGTGATAAGTTTGACATCATTTTCTCCCACAAAGGTTTGAGCGTGATGCCTCGGATGACAAGTCGTCACACACACGCACAGGGTCTTGTTTATTAAAGAAGCTTGTGTGTCGACAAATGAAGCGTGAAATGAGTATCACACACACAATGCAGACATACCAGGAACTGTATGGCACACGTTCAGAGGAAAAGAGGGGGCGCGACCTATGTTATGCAGTGAAAATGCTCACAAACATAAAGGTAAAAAGAATCAATTTCACGGCAGCTGACAGTAAACAGAATAGAGGAATTTGTACAACAATCTGTGTGACCCACTTTATTTGGGCTGTAAGGTGATGCGTGTACCACTCACTCAGTCTTGTGGAGCTGCTGACAGAGCTTTAAATTATGATCTGCACAATTTTTCTAGAGAATAATTGAAATAGAAATATGAATGGAAAATATAAATTGGGACTTTAGGCAAATATGTTACAATTTTTACCTAAATGCAAAAAAAAGAAAAAAATTGTTTTTTTCATGTGATGAATTCATGACATGTCTGCACCACTGAAATCATTAGGAGGAAGCATAACTGGACATTTGAAGGGTAAAACTGAAACTCATTTTTGTTTTCACACCATCATAAATTGTATTTACTGTCAGAGGTACACAGTCAGAGGCCACAGTCAGCTGTGATCAGCAACACAGGACTTTTTGTGGCACATTAGAGGAAGTACACGCATGTGATGTGGCCAGCATAGAAGGTAAACAGTCTAGACGCATGGCAAAAATCTTAAAGCGTTACATCAAATCTTGTAAAGTGAGGGTTTGCAGAAAGGCCATAAACAATTAGTATCTTGTAGATAGTTCTTTGAATGACTCAAATTTAGAGGAATAAAATATTCTGACCAGAGTGACACACTGACACGCTGAGTGGAGCGAAGACCCAAGTGGGCCAGTTGTCTGCATGCAAATGCAACTTCATTAACATTTTTATTACCATCAGTTTTACAAACCACAACCATCCATTCATCCATCCATCCATCCATCCATCCATCCATCCATCCATCCATCCATCCATCCATCCATCCATCCAT
>JARVLU010001354.1:5361939-5374979 GCA_031762415.1 Simpsonichthys santanae
AAAAAGTATAAAGTACAATAAATAAAGTCCAGTTGTTTTTGAACTTGCAGCCAGGTTTACCTATTAGATGATACAATGGCATGCCATACTTTTACTACTCTGCTGCCATCAACTGGCTGAAGGTGGTACTGTTTTTTTTCTCTCTCTTTTTTTTTTAATCCAGTCAGAATGAATGAAAAAATTGTCATATCTCAGCCAAAAATTGGTTTATAAACCTGGGAAAAATCCATAAATATGTTGCTTCGGCCTATATCTAACCCATTATAATGTAATGTAACCTATTTCAGTCTAACCTAACTTGACCATTTGCTGTGATTTTCTGCCTCTATAGCATGGCAGCCATTCAGGTCATTCTTTGTGTTCTTCAAATGTAAATATTATTTTCCTGCCTTCACCAGAACAGGATCATCTCATCAAATGAGTTTAATATCCAGTTAAACACAGAGCTTATTAAAACATTAGACAACCTCGTCTACAGCTTATCATTCCCCGCTGCTTGAATAAAAGTTGTCCAAACATGACCTTTGGGCTATAGCTGATTGGCACTCGGTTGCTCTCTTGCTGTCCAGCCTTCGTCTAACTGGCAGGATGCAGCCAGCAGGTAAAGATGAGGGCTCACTTATTGAGAGGTTCCTCACCTTGTCACTGCCACCTGCACCTACGCACACAAACACCTTCTGGCTTCAAGGTTTGACTGGTCACACAACATCTATAAACCCTCATAGACTAATCGTCAGGCTACGTGCACAAACACAGCTAAATATCTATTTCCTCTAGCAGCCAGAAGTAGCCAGACTTGATAGAAGCAATCCACATGCCTATACAGGAGCTAAATTGACCAGACTGATGCACATCGTGTGGCAGGAGAGTGATAACACAAGTGATGACGGCTAATTGGAAGTCTGGTATAAAATCATGGTACAGAAGGAAAGAAAACTGTTTGTGCTGAATTTATGCTCTCTTTACCCGTTAATTCACCAAGTACAAATCACAAACCAAGAGATCAAAAGCAAAGCAGCTGATCTGATGCATTTCGTCAGGGCCTTCAGACTTTTCCAGACGTTGAAACGCAATATGACTTTTGCACAGACTGAGTGGCATCTTCAGCATGCAACACTGCTTTTGTCCAACAGATACAAAGGCTTGTGCCTGTCCAGTTAATCAAAGCTTCTGTTGACACAGGAAGTCTATTGGAGAACATCATGATAGAGGCGCTTTGCATGCGTGTGTGTGTGTGTGTGTGTGTTATGAGGGGTGATCCACTTGCACTCACATTGCATTTCCTCTCTTTGTGTGACAGACAAAGCAGATAGCTCGCCGTCTTTCTGGGAAGATAGGATCGCTATACAAACAGCAGCCAGTCATTATTGACACGGCGCTTGTGTAAGTGCATGGATGACACACAGAGCGAGCAAGAAGAAAGGAGAGTGAGCATATTAGAAGCCTTTGAAACATTACAGAAAGTGTTACTGGCCAACCAGACCATTTTCATTCCTTTTGTTACAGCACGCCACAAGACAAGAGCTTCACTCGCTGCTTTTACTGATCATGAACAAGAAAAAAAAATCCACTTACAAAACTTCAGTCTTCATCTTATTTTCCCTCTTCATCCTCCTCCATCTCACTCTGTCCTCTGCATCCTCTGTCCTCACTCCAACTACTTCCATGTCCTCTCTAACAGCATCCATATATCTCCTCTTTGTCTTTTTCCTGCTCCATTTCTAACATCCTTCTACCAGTATACCCACTGTCCCTCCTCTGGACATGTCCAAACCACTGTCCCTCCTCTGGACATGTCCAAACCACTGTCCCTCCTCTGGACATGTCCAAACCATCTCAGTCTGGTCTTAACTTTATCTCCCAGTTGTTCAACCTGCGCTGTCCCTTTGATGATCTCATAGAAGAACCTCAACTTATAAAATACTGCATTTAAAATGTGAAAATCATAAGCTTAGTGTAGCTGCACTTTACATTTTTAGAGGAACTCTGAGTCTGATTTAAAAGAAGTAAATAATTGCAAATCCTACAAACCCTATTTTTTGGAAAAGTTGGTCAAGTTCCTGAAATCAAACAAAAACCTCAGTGTTTTATTTTTCTAGTTTGTTTTAACTTAATTTTACAGACTCAAATGACAAGGAAATAATTTCTTTAACGTTTTTAGTAGCCAACTTTTCTGTATTCAAAAATGCAGACGAATTATGAGGTTCTCGCCAACATAACATGTTCTCCAAAAAATAGCAAATAATGATGGAAAAGTTAATAAATTGTAAAATAAACATTTCTATGAAAACGGGAGCAGTTGATGGTTTCAGAATTGGTTATAAAAACAGCATTCACTAAAAACTAAGTTTATTCAAGCATGGATGTTAGCTCAACGCTTCGCTTCCAACTCTTAGTTGGAAGCAAAGAGCGTGTCTATGCGCGTTTATGAATTGAAAAGGAGGCACCATGGATGAATTCCCGTGAACCTGGCAGCAGTGCTCGAGTGCCTGACTGCAGAGATCATGAAGCTGGTGGGGAAACTTGGCTCGTGACAACGAGAGGACTGGAATCACACCCTGGCACCTTCAGCTGTCTGTCCATGGCAACGAGGAGCTTTCAGGCAGTCCTGCTGCCCAGGAGAACTGAAACTCCCACTGGATCTGACAGCAAGCTGGATCCAGGTGGACAGATCGGTATCTGTGGCCAGATTCGTTGGATTTGCCGCAGGAGATCCTTCCTGCCCACAACCAGGGCCGGCCCACGCCTCCATGGGGCCCTAAACAGAATTTGATTTGGGGCCCTCTGCTAATAATGTGGATTACTGCAATCAACAGTCAGATGATCAGATCATTCACCCACCTATTAAACTCACTGCAACTCTGACGGCCCTGTTTACATTATACTAAATGTATTAATCATGGGGCACTAAAAGTAACAAAAGAAAAAAAAAATCAGTATGCAATGTAGTTTACAGCAAATGTGTCATCTGGTTCATTATTCATTCAACCTTTATTTAGGCAGGTTAATCCCATTGAGCCTCAAGGACTCATTTACAAGAGAGACCTGGAACAAAGAACCGCAACAGTAATGTTCAAAACAATTTGTAGTGCAAGATTGACAACAAACAGATGACTTAGATGCATAAAAATAAATGAAATTGTGCAAAAACAGACACAATAAAATAACAAGGAAATAAATAATGTAATGAACAATTACGTGAAACCACGTAAAATGGTTAAATAATAAATTTAAAGTTGAATAATTAGTTATTAAAACTATGTAAATGTATGCAATTTATAAAAGCTGAGCTTAAAATATTAAACAACCTTTACCCACACAATTGACCTGTTCATGTTACTTCTTCCTTAATACTTCACAAACTTCTTAGAACCCGTGCTTCCACTTAGGGGCCCCCCTAGTGGCCCTAAGCAGCTGCTTAGTTTGCTTATGCCTTGGGCCTGGCCCTGCCCACAACTATCAGCATCTATAACAACTCTTAAATGAAACCAGAATGATGAGCTACAGCAACACTTAATTTCCTTTTCCTTTTGGAATGAATAAAGTATTTTTGAGTTGAAGAAAATCACTAATTAGTTTTTAAAAAGACTGACAAATCAATATTACAAAGAACAAAATTGTGTTGCCTATAGAGGAGGTAATTTAAGACTTCTGCATCGAAACTGAGCTGAGTTCTCTGAATAGATTGCAGATTTACAGAAACACATTGATGAGTTTGGTCAAACTGATTGCCGGTTAAATTGAAATAATAATGATACTATTATTACTACTTACTACTACTACTACTAATAATAATAATTTAAACAAAAATACAACATTGGAATCATTGTTCTAGTTTTTTGTGCTTAAGATAAAAAAAAACGTTCAGTCTAATATCAGTGGAAGTTACAATCTGCGATGCCTGATGCAAAGAGTGCCACCATTTAGGCATCATATATATACAGGTAGTCCCCGAGTTACGAATGAGTTCCGTTCCTACGCCCCGTTCGTAACCCGCTTTTGCCGTAAGTTGGAGCGCTACCCACGTGGCGGCCGTAACTCCAGATTTTTGCCGTAAGTCAGAAAAAGAACGGTAAACGGTGTTTTAAACAGGTTTTTTTTAATGTAACACAACACCAGCGTACTTTGAACGCCGTTTTGCTGTATTTCCAAGCAGTTAGCTAACACAGTACCCTAAAAAAAAATAAATAAAAAAAACACATAAAATACTGCATAAAAAAGTCAACGTGAGGTGTAATGACGTCACTGGGGGTGGCGCCGTAAGTCCGAGTTGCCGTAAGTAGATGGCGCCGTAAGTCGTGACCACCTGTATACTGTATATATACAGTACTATACAGTATATACTTCATCGCAATCTCACATCCTGAGTAGCATTTTGGTGACAGTGGAAAGGAACAACTCTCTTTTAACAGGAAGAAACCTTCAGCAGAACTGGGTTATGGACTAGCAGCCATCCGCCTCAACTGGCTGGAGTTTGAGGGCACAGGAAAGAGAGACAAACACCGAATGACTTGTTCAGGTGTAGTTTCTATTGGAAGAAAAACAAACAACTAAAGCTCATGTCAGGGATGGAAATATTTGCAAATATGAACATAAACAAGTAAAGACAGCAGCAGAGTGAGGAAATAAGGTCAGTTTGTCCTTCATCAGTCTAGGTCTATAGCATCATATCTAAGGGATAGCTCAGGAAACCCAAACCAACCCTAACTATAGGTTTTCTCAAAAAAGACATTCTTAAGCCTAGTCTAAAAAATTGTTTGTCTCACAGGCAAAAACTGGAAGTTGATTCCACAAAGAGGAGCCTGAAAGCTCTGCCTCCCATTCTACTTTTAGAAACTTTAGTAACCACAAGTAAACCTGCAGTCTGACAGTGAAGTGCTATATTTGGAAAATATGGAACAATAAGATTTTTTTTAAACAAGTTGAAACTTGATAGTTGAGATTGGCTTGTTACAAGTAAAATTAGCATTTTATTCTGAATTGGATGGGAAGCCAATAGAAAGAAGCTAAAACTGGAGAAATCTAATCTCTCCTTTTAACTCTCACCAGGACTGCAGTGGAGAGCATCCTGTGCTCCAGCATCAACGTGTGGCATTGAGGCTGCACAGCTGCAGAAAGAAAAGATATGCAGAGAGTGGTGAAGGCTGCACAGAAGATGTTGGAGTCAGTCTCCCCACCATCATAGACATCTACACCTTCAGATGCAGGAAGAGGGTCACCTGCATCATGAAGGACCACACTCACCCAACTAAAAGGCTGCAAAGTTTACCCCTAATCTGAACTGGTCATTGCCCAACACATTTTCTAACCACGAGATCAACACAAAGTGACACTGTCATGTATTCCTTGACTTTTATATTTGTACTGACCTCAGGTACACAAATATGTTCTGAAAGACCAGAGAAAGTGCATTTTGTTCCCTCACTTTTCATTGAAGTTTGGCTTTAGTGGCAAACTGCCACATTAACACACCTTGCCATAAACTGACATGATTGTTAATGGCAGCAAAATCTTCCTTCTACCCAAAAGCTGCTCTCAAATCCTGTGCACATCCTTCCAATAAAGAAAAGTAGAATCCACGTCAGCCCCGACTGCTGGCACAAAATAAGTTTGCAGGCTCTAAATACAAAAGGAGGCATTAACGTCTAGGGCTGAGGAGGATGGTACTAGGAAGAAAAGGGAGTGGGAGAGCAGCGGGTGTGAAGGGAAAGGAACAATAGTTTCCAGAGGAAAGAAAGTGAGGAAAGAAGGAAAGCTAAATCTTGTGGCTTATCCCAGTTACTAGGAAAGGATTAAGCAATGCTCCACTGTTTTGGTGACACACGCACATACACAGGCATGATCCAGCTTTTGGGAATGTGCACAACCTTTCAGTCAATCACCCACTGAGACCCCCTCCACACACATCCTGGCCTGTGCTGAGTGGGGTTAAGAAGCCACATTGCCCTCTGAGCCAGTCTTTCTAGGCTGTAATGACTTCAGAGGATGCTGAATTCTTTTTAGCCACTGGTGTAATATAATAAAGCAGAGAGGAGAGTTATCATCTTCAGGCTGCTTCAACCAGCCTCATCTTACACACGCTGCACCCACACCCCCACCTTACTCCGATTCCCAACATCCTCATCTCTGCTCGTCTCTCTGCTCCCAGAAGATATTCTTGTTCCCTCTCAACCTTGACCTCTTTTCCTCACGTCACTTGTGTCTTGAATAAGTACGGCTTCATGCTTTTGCTTTTATTGCTCCTCTTCTTTCTCCCCCAGTGTACCATGTGACGGTGTTGCTGATGAACTGCTCCACCCTCAGCCCCATGCTGTTTACCTCCAGATCCCCTGCTGCTTGTGCACTCTCTATTTAGATCATCTATTCTCTCTTTTCTTATTTTGGGTGTTGGATGAAACAACTAATGCTTTCTTTGAGACAAGTGGAGCCCAGAGGCAGTTATTCTTGGTGAAGCTAATATTATTAGTATTAATTCATTTAGCCCATATATTTCACACAATTAAAAGCAGCACGGCCTAAAAAGACTAGCCTTCATTTGATAGAAATAAAGTCTAAAACATGGCAAAGAGTACAAGATGGAGTATTTATAAAGGTTTGGAAGGGAAGGTGTTTATGGACCAAGTATTCTGAACAAAAATATAAACGCAACACTTTTGTTGTTGCTCCCATTTTTCACGAGCTGAACTCAGAGATCCAAGACTGTTTCTATGTACGTACACAATCTGCCTTTTTCTCTCAAATATTCACAAATGTGTGTAAATCTGTGTTAGGGAGCACTTCTCCTTTGCTGAGATAATCCAGCCACCTCACAGGTGTGGCATATCATGATGCTGATTAGACCGCAAGATTATTGCACAGGTGCACCTTAGGCTGACCACAATTAAAGGCCACTCTAAAATGTTCATTTTATCACAGCACAATGCCACAGATGTTGCAGAGAGTGTGCAATTAACATGAGGCCATCTGGCTTGTCAGCAATGGACCAACTGGTGATCGCATTGTGTCCTAAAGTGAAATGCTCCTTACCCGCAGGAGCTGCACCCCTTTTACCTCCAACAACATCGTCAGGGTTTTGCATTACAAACAATACAGTCATGAAAAATCATTGGATAAAATCGTTAAATGTTGTCAGTGGGGAACATGCAACTCGAACGCATTACACTGAGCGTTTAGAGCAGGGCTGTAAAACTCACTTACAAAAGGGATCAAAATTAAAACATTTTTCAAACTAAGGGCCAATTTCGAACTCAAGTTCGATACCCAACATCTTTTCTTGGTCACAGGTTCCTCAGCAAGAGTTTGATTGGTCTCATGTTCTCTGTTGTGCTTTCAACATTATAATCAAAGATTACTAAAATTTGAAGAGACAGAAATATTTTACACTTCACATATCATCTTGAGGGCCAGATGTCAACGAGGGCCACGTTTGGCCCCCAGGCCTTGAGTTCGACTCATATGGTTTAGAGGATAGAAAACAGTTTATTCCATTTCCAAAACCTAAACAGAGTGTGGAAAAATGTAAAAGATGGATAATGCCGGTCGACCTGATGAGAAGCTGAATAGGACAGTGATAAATGGAAACTAATGTTCATCTGAATGAACGTAACTGCATGGAAATCTTACATTTTTGTCATACTGTTACATTTTATGTAAGTGCTTAAAGCTAGTTGTGCTGTGTTTGGTGTGTTTTGTATGTACATGTATGTTGCAACTTCTGGTTGCATAGGTTTAGCCTTTGTTTGCTATGATCAGTCAACACTAAAATGATTTTGCACAAAGCGTTTAATAGGTTGTGTGGTGTAAATTTCCATTCTTAATACAGACTGAATTTCACTGAGCTCTTGCCCTGTGTCGCTCTGTGACATGAAAGCATCTACTGCAGTAACTATTTTAACTTATATATATATTTTTTTTTTTTTTTTTGTCTTCTTTGCCTTACTGTTGGCTGATAACTAAATACCTCAGGTAATGCTGTGAGCGTCACGACCTCCACCACTGCATCTGTCTTGTCTTTTTGTTTGTTGGAGGTTAGCACACCCTCAGTTAGGGTTCTGCATGGGCAGAGCGATCTTACAGTTTGCGTCATGTCAGTTGGCATGCTGACTACAGGAATGTCGACCAGAGCTGTTGCTCGTGAACTGAATGTTCATTTCTCTACAATAAGCCATCTTCAGAGGTGTTTCAGAGAATTTGGCTGTACATCCAACCAACCTCACAAGTTGTGAGTCACAACCACAGACCATGTGTAACCACACCAGCCCAGGACCTCCACATCCAGTCTTCATCTCCATGATCATCTGAGACCAGCCACCCAGACAGCTGCTGCAACAACTGGTTTGCACAACCAAAGAACTTCTGCACAAACTGTCAGGAACCATCTCAGGGAAGCTCATCTGCATGCTCATCATCCTCATCGGGGTCTCCACATGACTGCAGTTCATCATCGTAAATGACTTGAGAACAAATGCTCATATTTGATGACGTGTGGCACGTTGGAGAGGTGTTCTCTTCATGGATGAATCCCAGTTTTCACTGAACAGGGCAGATGGCATTGTGTTGGTGAACGGTTTAATGATGTCAACATTGTGAATCGAGTGCCCCTTGGTGGCAGTGGGGTTATGGTATGGGCACGCGTATGCTATGGTGTCACTCTTGGTCTGCAGTTGTGGCCAGTTGCATGTACAGCCAAATTCTCTGAACATGGACATTCCTGCGGTCAACATACCAACTGTACACTCCCTCAAATTTTCCAACATCTGTGGCATTGTGCTGTGATAAAACTGCACATTTTAGAGTGGCCTTTTATTGTGGTCAGCCTAAGATACACCTGTGCAATAATATCTACTCAGCATCTTGGCATGCCACACCTGTGAGGTGGATGGATTATCTCAGCAAAGGTGACACAGATTCACACAAATACAGTACGTGAACAATATTTGAGAGAAAAGGGCCTATTGTTTAAATAGAAAATGTCTGAGATCTTTGAGTTCAGCTCATGAAAAATGGAAACAAAAACAAAAATGTTGGTTTATATTTTTGCTCAGTGCATTTTTCCAGATCAGTGACCCATTCCATGTTTTTCCAAGTCAAGGAACAAACTTATGGTTTTGATTTTTAACCTAAAAATAAACATTTGAACTTTTTCCAATGTGACAAATTCAGTTTACTGTACATCTATACATTTTTGGCATAGCTGCTGCACTGCTTTTGATTCAACGATTTACATTTTGATTTACATTTTAGCAGTAGGTGGTGGCAGGTTTGACAACTGTATATAAAAAACAACAGTGATTTCTTATAAGAAATTTTATACAATTTTGTGATTTTTTGAGGTCCCAGACTTAAACATCTTTTTAACGTAGATATGAACTTACACAGCTTTCCCGAAAACAAGTGTCTTTTTTGTTTTGTTTTGTTTTATTGCTTGTGATGTGACTCACGGTCTTTATCTGTTGTGTGTTTGGCGGCACCTTTTGAATGGGAGTTTTATCACCGTGGTCAGCGTGCACGCCTCAGTGCACAGACACATAAACTCAAGCTGCCCATGGTCATCTGCAACAGGACCCATCAGAGCCTTGCTGACAACCCTTAAACTAATGTCACACAGGCACTGCAGTGCAGCAGAGTGCAATGTAAGAATGACACCTTATTGACAAATGATCCAAATCTGGATTTGGATGAACATATTATAAATGTTTTATACTTTGAACATGTGTTTTTAAACTAAATAAAAATAAACGCAACAAAACACCTACCTTTGCCATTTTCTCTGTCTCTTCCAACCCTCTACATGTCTTCCATCTCTCTATCAACACAAGCTGTGTGTTTTTACCTGTGATGGTGGGGGTGTCTAATTTACTTCAACAGCAAACCAGATCTTATTCACATTAACACAGTTTGATAAAAGACCTTTCAGATTAGCTCAAGAGCTCCATGTGAGTAAGTGCTATGTGCAGAAAAAGAATGACGACTGTCAGCGAAGGAGGCACGTGGCCCAATTAGGCTCAGCGTCAACTTCTCACATAGATAATGCCAAGCTGGCTGCGGGAAGAGAGAGGGAAACGTGAGGACAGTGGGGAGTGAAAACGTCTGAGTGAAGTCCAAAGAGAAGCAGGTATTTCTGGGAATATGTGTACATAAGAGCTTTCTTTACCAAACTGCTTGTGAACTCAAAGTACACATTTCAACATAAACTCGTAGCCATTAAGTCTTTAAAAAGAGCAGTAATTTGTCAGAGTTTGACGCCAACTCAAACAGATGAAAAAGGACTGGCACAAACAGCGCACGGAGAATAATTTAAAAGAGACGATGCAGCGCAGCAAACATTAGGCTCTGAGGTTGGCTGTCAAACTTGTCGCCAGCATAGAGTTTTCAGATAAAACGTATACACTTAAAAAAAAAAACAAGAGTGTTTCTGTGTGGTGGCTGCAAAGTGAGCTTTACCCCCCAAACACAAAAACACACAGCCCTCAGCACGTAACATGCATTTTCTGCAAATCGTTGTACACAACTGGGTCCAGTAATTGTCTGGAAATCAATAGTGGCGCATTGTGAGTCGTGAGCGGCCGCCGCCTAACCTTGCACCATGCAGCTGTCTCCCCCAATCAAAGCCGGTCTGGTTTCCACAGCAACCTCAATCCCACATCTTCCACATTAATAAAAGGGTGTGTGTGTGTGTGTGTGTGTGGAGTGGGGGTGTAGGGGGCATGGCACTGGGGGTGCAGCGCTGAAATGAAGCTTGGAGAGAAAGGAGGGAGTTTCAGCTGCGCCTCACACTCAGTGATGGGACTCGATCAGATTGAACAAACTAAGCTTCCTTAAAAAGAACAACCACCCCACTGCCATCAAGATTGTGTCTATCTCATTCCAGTGACAAACCAGATTCAAAACATCTCATAAAGCCTATTCTTCCACTTTTTTCACCCATTGTACTCTCTTATTCAATATATTTGCAAAATATCCTTGATATTTCTCTAATTCGACTGACTTAATTAAAGGGGATGGGTTTCTAATAAAAGCCAAATGGCAGATAGCAGAGCTTGGGCTTTCCAGGAGCTTGTTTAATCAAAGAATTGCTGAATGGGAGAAGGCAATAACAGATTGAATAGAGGCTGGTATTTGTAAAGAAATGTCAGGGAGAGAGAAAGGATATCAGAGTCACAGGCTGAAACCTTTAATATGACGCTGCCTTTCATATAAGTAATGTGTGTGTGTGTGTGTGTCTGATGGGTCAGACTAGTAGCTGGAAGTGAGGTTTGTAGTTTGAATGCATTCTCAAACTCACAGAATACAGAGTTAGTTTCATCCATTTTCCTCTCATTTTACTACATTTCTGTAACAGCATGCGCATCATATGGACCACTGGTCTGTGCCATTGTGGATGTCATGATCGATGGTGTGGGGGGCAAGCGGGAGTCAAACTGCGATCAATAGATCACTCCTCACAGCTATCATTAACAAACACACTTCACTACATTGTCATTGGCAGCCACTTGTGTGAACGTGCGCTCAGATTGAGCAACGAGCACGTGGCCGTGTGTTCAAAAAGACCGCTGAAACCGTACGCCTGCTGCATGTATGTGCGTGCGTGCGGCGTCGACAAGCCTGTCATTCTGAGGGTGACCAGCTATGTCCATATATACTGTACCGGTAAGTGGAAACCCATCTTAAGTAGTCCCCCCCACACACACACACACACACACACACACATATGAAGGGGTTTACGTGTGCACTGCTGCGAGCTCTGTTTGCTGACCTTCAGGGTTATCTGGAAGGTTCCTCCACACCTTGCCGCTGGCACAAACCCCCGCTGTCGCTATGGAAACGCAGCTAGCAGAGACAAGACATCCGGTGCGATGCTCAAGTGAAATCACTTTTATACAAGCACCTATAGATGACAGCGGACACGCTTAGGACTGCAATCTACAGGAACAACACACACCCTCTGTAACACATCGCGCACACATCTCTCTGCATCTGTCCTCCATTTATCTCTCATTTCCTTCACTCACCTCTCCACAAAATCAAGCCCCCTGGGTCTGTACAGCTTTGTCAGAAGGGTACGCACAACCACATTTTCAGTATTGGAAGCATTATTAGCTTGCTGCGACAAGGGACAGTCTGCCACCTAATACACATACACACACACACACACACACACACAGAGAAAGAACACAACAGTGTCATCACCACTGGATCACTGGAATTTATTTCAGCAGCAGCAGCAGGAGTTCTAGCACAAGTTGACAATAAATCAACTCGTCTTACACTCTGAAGTGACAAGTCAAGGCAATACAGAGAAAAGAAGAAAAACTGTGATTGGGGGAAAGGCAAGAGTTGATCCATCATGGTGGCTCAAACGAATGGCTGGACAGAGAGGAGACATGGAGAAAGAAAAAATGGACGGATTTGATGCGTTTTCATTTTCTTCACTTCTTCTCCACTTGCTCGTGTTTTTCTTCTTTGCACTTCTCAGCCGTGATTCGTCAAAGGGCTCTGAAAAAAAGTGAGAAGAAACACAAAGAAGGGGGTGGGAGAACAAGGAGAGAAGCTGTCAAATTAGGAATTTACATCACTGGTAGCAAAAGGGGAAACTCAGTCCTCCCCCCCCCCACACACACACACACAAAAATATAGCCTGTATTACGTCACACACCACATTTACCAAAATAACAAGAATATTCACGATTCAAATATCTGTTGCAGCTTAGTGTCACTGCAGGAGGCGACGCTGTTTTACCCTGAAGGCACAGCTCATTAGTCAGAAACTTTCTCTATCAGGAAGAGTCTGCAAATCAACTAAATAAAGGTTCAGCTAACGAACGAAGCTTCTGTCAATCTAACAGTTGATTTTTAAGCAATTTTTCAGATTGTTTACTTTTTTAAATATAGAAAGTATTGTCAAACCAACAGTGGTGGAGAAAGTACTCAAACACTGTACTTGAGTAAAAGTACAAATAGTACGTATATTTTCTGTAATACATTAATAGTGTTGAGTCATTTTAATGAACAATGCTGCAGATAATACATGTTTTTATTGT
>JARVLU010001354.1:5389128-5399265 GCA_031762415.1 Simpsonichthys santanae
TATAAACATACATGTCTTTTTTCGCACCTGCTACTTACTGCTTTTTTCTTTCCTCTTTCCTTTTATGTTTTATTTGTATAACCATGTACAATTCACAGCCCATCTTATCGTCACCAAGTTACTTGTTTAAAATTCTTATCCTGCCTGATCATGATCATCTTGCTCAGTCCTCAAACTTACCCCTTTTTATTCTCTTCATCTTCCTTCCTCGTTGCCATGAGGACTCCTTCTCATACATCTCATTCATTTCAACTTTATTCAATTTATTGTACTTTATGCATGCAAGTCCATATAACAACTAATGTAATTTACAAAAAATTGGTTCAGTGCAGATTTAGTTGTGTGCATCCCAATTTAATCAAGTTAATTTCATCCCATTTAAATTTAATTCAACAACAAATCAATGCACTATATCATCCTTCCTTATTGTTGTCACACTTTATAGTTAACTTGTCTCTACCAAGTACTGTTTAACTATTTTTTCAGAATAACTTGTTTATTTGCTTACTTGTCCTGACTATGGTTTACTTTATTTTTAGCTACTGTTTACATGTCTATCTGGATTTAGAAATAAAAAAATAGGTCTCTTCAGAACTAAAAAATGATTTTCTTTTCATATTAAATCAGTGAGTAAATGCATACATGCACAAGCCTACCTCTATTCTGAAACAGTGCAACTTCCACCCACTTGAGTTTCTTGTACCAAAAGTCTTAAGGTTTACTTGCATTCTCTGTTTTACAGTACAGTACAGAAGAATAAAATACATATCGGTAACTACAAACATCCATTATTCAAATATTTTAGTGATGGTAGACAGCGACATACTGCTTGTTTTACAGCTTGAGTTGCAGACTGAAGAGGGTACTATCAGAACACACTATTTGGCTCTGCAAAATAATTAATGAAATAATCATCATACAGTAAGTAGACACAAACATATACAGTGAACAAATCTATCATTGAGATTTTGTTACTCTGGTTTATGTAGCTGTCTTTGCCGTAATTCAAAATGAATCCAGACAAACACACTTGCAAACACAATAACTCTTCCACTAACCTTGTAAGTCAAGTTCCAAAGAAGACACTCATTTGCTTGAAACATTACAACTGTGCAATACTGGACACTAAATTAGCCTATATTAGTGGTTTCTTTTTTAAATGGGTGTGTGTGAATATGTGTTTCTGACCGCTAACCTAATAGAAGCCAGTGCTGGCGAAGACCGAGCTAATAGAAAGATAATGAGTTTGTCCATACTCACGCCTCTATTAAATCTCCCCTTAATACTCTCTCCCAGGAACGGCGAGTGCATTAGAGTCCTCCTCTCCTTATAACTGCACTGTTATGAAAAAAACAGACATTAAATAATATTCATGGTGTTGCAAAGTCTTTTTTTTTTTCAAGCAGTTTCTTTTTTAATGTAAAAAACTTCACAAGAGATGACCTTACAGACTGCGGTTGTATAATGTCACTAGTCATCTAAAAAAAGATTTTAAACATGTTTTTATTTTCTTTATCTACATTATCACGAGTAAAGAGTTTTTAGAAAAGTTAAAACTGCCTTTTAACAACTGATAATTATGGACATAAAACGCCATCCCCATTACAATGTTATGAGTTTGTGAAGAGTTTTCTTAGAGTTGGTGTATAATTTTAAAATAAAATCTGTGCATTATTGCCATGCAAAAACTAAAGAGCTGCTTTTTTTGTTGTTGCTTTGTATGAACAAATTCCCTGATGATAAATTTATCATTCTTAACAAAGGAGCAGAAGGGCCTACATTAGAGCATGTAAATGCATTGCCACCATGTGTCAGCTGGAAAGGGTGACAATGAATGGGGCTCATGAAAATCTGAATAATAATAATAATAATAATAATAATAATAATAATAATAATAATAATAATAATAATAATAATAAATAAATAAATAAAAATTCAAGGATTTTAAGTGTGCCTTATAGTCTGAAAAATATGGTACTGTACTTGTAAATGCATTCATTCAACCTTTATTTATTTAATTACGTGGAGGTGAAAGCAATGATATGAAACGTGGCGTCATTTATCCAGAAGCATAACACTTGAGCTATCTGAAAAGTTTGTTGCAGACGGATTTCTGAAATATTCTTTAGAATAAAGGGATTGAATTATGTATACTGGGACCATCTACTTTACATAATAAAGATAAAACTGCATTTTGAGCCTTTTTAAGAATATGCAGATGTTCAAACTATTTTTTTTCTTGTATGAACCTATTAGTAGATTGTGAAACATTTTTGTTCAATTCAAATCTTTTTAATTAAATTTTAACTTGGAGAGATTACATTACTGATGTCTAAATGAGTAATTAAGACAATGAGGAGTGATATATGATACAACTTTCTACCATACAGCGCTTTGGTGACGTTTTGGTTAACGACGTTTTATCCCTCTGCTCTTCCTGATTGGTCCAAAAGAAGAAGAAAAAAATGAGATTACATTAACCAAGATGGCTCCGGGAGACGGAGGAAAAACGATGTCAGAGTAGAATAAGAAGCGACACAAACTACACAGCAGCGTGCGTTTACCCCTCGTTTGCAGCTGATTTAACCGGACCTCCGTCTTATCACCGGGGAAGCGACGGGGCCGCGCCGAGAGCCTCCGGAGTTACCGTTACTCTGCTAAACGCTAACAGGCGGCTAACATTAGCCTTCAAGTGCGGAAGGAGAGTTGGGAGAAGGCTCCAAGTAGAAGCCGAGTCGAGTGGGTCCAGAATAAATAAATAACGTTTGGACACTTGTAACAGCCTTACAGAGTTAACTGTACTCAAGGTGGGTGTCTGGAAAGAGTCGTTACTTATCTGATAAGGAAAGTTGGACAGGCGTCATCTTTGCTTATTGACGCCATGGCTCACTCCCCTATTCAGTCTGGACTACCGGGGATCCAGGTAACAAACATTAATAAGTTTTCTCTTTTATTTTTTGAGAGATGTAATTTATAATTTTCAATGTTTTGGGAAAATCCACTTTTCCACAATACATTTTTTTTGTACCTTCCACGGTTACTGCGTATCACTTGACAGTTTTTGAAGTGGGCACATTCACCTGTCTGAACAAACTTATTTCCGCCTTTTTTCCTGTTTCTCTATGTTTAGTTTTATTGTTAAATAGCATAATAGTTTATCTTGAGAGGTGCTCAACTGTTTCTGTGCTGTTCTTTTTTTTTTTCTTTTTTTTTTTTTTTTTTTTTTACATTTATGTTGCGAATTCAGGTGAAAAGCCCAAAATAGCACAGCATAAATGGCCACATTTCAGATTAAATGCACTTTTATTAAAAAACTCACTCAAGGAATATGTTGGATGTGCAGCAGCATAGTTGCAATTATTGCAGCATATACATCTAGCTTAAAATCATGTAATAAAACCATCAGAATATTATGAAACAATAAATGCTTATTGGGTTTTTATAATATGCACATTAATTGTGTTCATAGTAATTACAGTTCATTTGCTTATTTAGTTTCCAAAAGCAGAATTGGAGGGAGATCTTTCAGTTATCAGGCTCCTCTCTTGTGGAACCAACTTCCAGTTTCTGTCCGTGAGGCTGACACATTGTCCAGTTTTAAAACTGGGTTTAAGACTTTCCTTTTTGCTAAATCCTATAGTTAGGGTTGGCTTGGGTTTCCTGAGCTGTCCCTTAGTTATGCTGCTATAAGCTTAGACTGCTGGAGGACAAACTGACCACAAGTTGACTGTTTGGCTTTGGATGGAGTATGCAGAGCCCTTAAGGCTGAGCTCAGCCACCCTGTGGAGGAAGCCCATTTCATCTGCCTGTATCTGAGATCTCATCCTTTTGATCATGATTCATCATGACCATGTTCATCACGTTTTTATTCTATTTCAATTTCACATACTCATTACAAAGATGTCTGTCTATGTGCAAGTGCAAACAGTGGTGTAATGCCTAAATAAAGGTTGAATGTTTACTTATTAAAATAGCATTTCATGTTTCTTTAGCCTCTTCATGTTATAATTAATAATGTCTAATCCTTTTAAGACTTTAGTACTGTTTCATTATTTCTGTGATTCTTGTGTGCTTGTTTGTCACTTTTTTGATATACTATACTGTACTATATTTTTTATATACTTATTTTCTGTTTTGATCTGTAGTAAAATTACATGCATTGTACCCTACTGTATGAAAGTGGCGTTATAAATTAAGTTTGATTTAATTTTAAATAGTGGCAGCAGCAGCAAGCTATAGCATGTCTGGCACAGATTGGGGAACTTCAGGCATGAATATCATAATATTTTTGCCAGAATAACCATGTACTGTAATGTGAAACTGACAGCAGTGTGTGTTGATATACTATGATTGATATAGTGTATCATTCATGTGTACAGCTATGAGGTCTTTGAGAATGGAGATGTTTTAACAATCTACTTTTGTCTTGACCCCACTCTGATTTGCTAATTTATTAATCCAGTCAGAATTATAATTACAGTATTTCCCTAAACTGAGGCCAGTCAAAGAGTTTTCAACAACAGGTAAGAGAATAATTGTTCTTAAACTTTACACAGAACTCTACTATGAATAAACAGATCAAAGAACATTAATAAAAAGCAATGCATCTGAAAGTTTCACCTTGAGAGTCAAACACAGAGTTATGGCTGCAGCAACACAACTGCATGGCTCTTTACTCCCATCTATGCAGCAGGTCTGGTTATAACATACTGGAAACATGCATGACAATGTGAACATTTTAGGAATATATTTCTCTTTGTTGATGCCACTTGCTGATGCCAGGTGGGTGAACTTGCAACTCACTTTGTTATTGTTCCACTTTCCTAATCTACATTCATTAAAGCTTTCTCTATAACTGGCAGAAAAACGAACTGTGAGAGCAGTGTTGATTAAATCTCTGTATATTTTACTTGGCTTTGTTTTTTTGGACTGCGCTGTTTTGCAACAGGTGCTGATTTCAAAATGTTACTTGAATTTTTTTCTGATTAGGCCTAAAAATAAGCACCATACACACAGATTACACATATTCACCTGCTGATGTGCTCCGTGCACCTCAGTAATCAAGGCTGAAACAGAGTGGTACTTCACCCGACCTCACAAAGCCTAGCACAAAAACAAACGCTCCAGTCAGGGGACTAACAGTACAAGGGGGGGGTCAAGTATGTGGGATATAGAGAAAAGTGTTGTTTTCTGAAACTGTTAACCCCTGCTGAGGGCATTAGGTAGTACAGCGAGAGCATTAGCATGCTGCACAAGGTCTGCGCCAGAGCCTTAAAACATTAAGGAGCAGGACAAGTGACACTTACTGTAATCGTTTGCTCTTGAAAACGACTTTGAGGGCGGCAGCGTTTTATTTTTCTCAGAAGGAGGTTGAAAGGTAGTCGCATTTATAAAAACAAAGGCAAAGAGCGGACATCCAGACTTCTTTATAGGTTCATGCAAACACCTAGATTCAAGCCCACAGAAATTGCTATGTGGGGGAAAGGGAATAAGAAATGAAATTCCAACAAACTGTAAAGTTGTGACAATAAATAGGATATCTATTTTACATGAAAGTGTAATGAAACTCAAAACTTCATGAAAATGTAGGGTCTCGGTGAGTTGACATTTACTTTGCATCAATCACGCATGGCGTGCACGGTGAAATGTGCATGACAATGGCCAAAGCAAAGACCATGGCAGAAGACAGACAGAAAAGTGATAGCTGAGTGGAGGTGAAAGGCCTTATCTTGAACTGCCTTTAACAGATGGTAAAGAGAAGAACGTGTGAAAAATGTGCATGTGCGTCCATGCATGAATTATAAAAAATAAAGAGTGACTTTTAAGGACGGCTGCTCTGCTGCAGATAATGAAATGGGAAGACTTCAAATGGGAGTGGAGGAGTGTGAGATAAACATTCTGGTGATGATAAGTTCAAAAGTATGGTAGGGAAAAATACAAATTGGCTGCTGGTTTTATTGGCAGACTGGTTGGCAAACAGAAAAAGAAATGCAGTACTGTATATGGCAGATATTTTAGTCAAATCTTACCCATGAGCAAATGTCAGAATGGAGTCTGCATGCTTTGTGCTTACAGGCTTGTCTGGTTCACAAGGATGTCGGTATGAAAAAAAAAAAAAAAAGACTGAACAACCAGAAAATAAACATGCACAAAGGAATAAATGTAGTTTTAGATCAATAAAAGAGCACGGTGCATTAAAAGGGAGAGGAAAATTAACTACAGTTAAATCCATAATCCATGATGTTAAAAAAAAAAGATAAAAGTGAGAGACATATCAACTGCAGATAAATTAGTCACAAAAATACAGCATTCATCATTTATTAGAAGGAAGAATGTATCTGTTGTAGAAAACTCATGCCAGCACAAACAGATAAAAGAACAGAGCTTTTGAGGTGGTGGGGGTTCACCACCAACATTGCTGTCTATTGAATATAGTGTTTTTTGTAAAAAAAAAAAAAAATACAGCATCCAAAGTGGTTTATCTGTCTGAAAGCAGCACATTTATTTATTCAGTTGGTCTAAATTAAAATTACCCTTTTAGTAGAGATTCCAGTTTTGTTTGTGTCCACATCACCTTTTTGCAGCTCTTGAGTAGCAGGAGCTCATTCCACTAATGAGCCACCTTTCTGTATTTAAGGACCAAAGCTGGTAAAGGATGATGCTGAAACAGTGTCTACTAATGATATTTAGTTAGAGGTCACAGCTCCTAGTGCAAATTGAGATATTGTAAATTAACTTTGTCTTCCTTGTGCTCCTCGCAGATGAGAATCTGTTCCTGGTGCTCTTCAACTTGCCTTTGTCATCCAGTCTGTTTGTTTTGGACATTCACCCCAAACCAACCCTCTTCATGTAAATGTACAACTGGAAAGATCCCTTAGCTCTTCATCCTGACCTGCCACTCTCAGCTGAATCTCAGCTATCATACTCACCTTAATGGAACCTGGAATCTCACCCTCTTCTTCTCTCTGTAAAACTCTATTCATTGAAATGCATGCTAATCCATGTATTGTGGACTGTGTTGGAATTTGTTTTTTCCTTAGTGAGCTCTGTTGTTTTTTTAATTGGGAAGTCATGTCTGAGTTCACAATTTTTTTTTTCCATTTTGCATTTACAGTGCAGCTTATAAATGAGAATGTATTTAGCAATTAGTTGGTGACTCAGAATTGTGAGAAAACTTGTGCATTTTTAGTTGCAGACAGCATTTGTGATTAAGCAACCTGTAAGCCATGTTGCTGTATTTTGTGTGAATAGTTTTTTTATTTTATTTTTATTACAGGCTATTTTTGTGTGCACTTCTTGCTAAACTGTAGCATTAGACAATGTTTTATGGCCAACCTTTGCCCACATCATACTCAGCCTGCTTTGTGCCCATCTCAGCAGCCACCCCCATGTTTGACTTGATGCACCAGAGTACACGTTATATTTATTTTGAGGTGTACATAAGCAGGTTTGAACTTTTATTTTATTAAACAAGTCATTTATTAGGGTGGTGTGGCACAGTAGGTAAAGCTGTTCATCTCAGTGAAAAGTCACCGGTTCAAATCCTGGTCCGGGAACCTTTCCGGGTGGAGTTTGCATGTTCTGTCTGTTCATGTGTCGGTTTTCTCCGAGTACTCTGGTTTCCTTCCACAGACATTCATGTTAGACTGATTGGTCACTTTAAATTGTCTCTAGGTGTGAATGAGAGAGTGAATGGTTGTTTGTCTCGTTTGTCTCTATGAGTCCCTGTGATGGACTGGAGACCTGTTCACCTGTCCAGGGAGTCCTCCACCTCCCGCACACGGATAGCTGGATTTGTACACCAGTGACCCCCATAACATGAAAAGGAAGAAGCGGGTAAAGATAATGGATGGATAGATGGTTAGACCTGGACATCCAGCACTGTAGTCAGACAGATGTTTTTTGCCATAGGAAGAGAGCTCTTGTGCACGTGTAAAAAAAAAAAAAAAAAAAAAAAAAAAAAAAAAAAAAAAAAAAAAAAAAAAAAAAACAGCACTACCACTCTAGAAATATGCAAACTAAACTGAGAAGTCCGACAAAGTTAAATCAGGTTCTCTGGACGGTTTCTTTGTGTTGAAACATCTAATTCTTCATCCAAAGGACTTCATCAGTCCGAGGAGCCACAACAAACTCAGTCCCTTAAGCAACACACTCACATAGTGGGCCAACCAGTTTGATGGTGATAATAAAGTTTCTGGAGTTCACCATCTCCCCCACTGACTCCTCTGAGGCAGCCATGCCCAAAGTTGTTCACATAACCCACTATATGAGGGTGCTACTCATGGGACTGAGTTTGTTGTGGCTCCTCAGACTGATGAAGTTTTTGGATGAAAGCTGAAACATTTCAACACAAAGAAACTGTCCAGAGGACCTGACTTAACTTTGACAGATTATTTTACCTGCATTATTGAGCATGATCTTTGATCAACTGAGAAGTGTTTTATATGGATTCAAGACACCCACAACAACTTAGTGACTATTTCTCAAGTGTCAAGGCTCTAAGCCTTTAACTCATACCAGGAAAAAGAACATCCCCTGCAAACACTGCACAACAGTTCAGAGACTCTTATGCAAATACTGTTTGCAAACTGGTAGTCTAGCAATCAATCTGCTTAAAAGGCAGGTACATCAACATGGGTACATCAGCGTGCAGCCTTGTTAAACTTGACACTGCACTCTTGTCAATGCACCTCCCAGGACTGTGGTCCATTTAACAGGGGAGGGATTTTTTTTTTTTTTTTTTTGGAACGGGTGTGAAAGAAAGTCGGCCAGAGTACTATGCTAATATTTAAAATAATGTCTAACTTTTATTTTAGAGCTTTGTATTTTTAATTTATTGGTTAGGAAATGTTACTTTTAGAGACTAAAAAGGGAAAACATGATGCTTGGAACTGCATTCAATAAACTGCAAAACTGGTCAAAACAAACATCATTTTTTGTTTGTTTTTAATATATAATAGATGTGTATGAACTCATCACTGTTATATTTATGTTCCAAAAACAAACCTGCTTCATAAATTGTCCATCAGATGTTCTGATTTCTAAGGAATAATCTAATAAACCCTAATCTATTGACCTCTGTGTAGCACATTTTGTATCCTGCCCTTGTTTTCCTCAAACAACTGCAGTAAATGGTGAAACTTATTCTTGCTGAGCTTCTGTCCAAGTGCCCTGCACTGCCAAGCAGATCTAATAATAGACAGGCAAAATGGATGCCTGCCTGCTTGACTAGAGGGGTCTTTGGACTGCCCACTAATTTCTATTAATTAGAGCTGACTGATCTGAAGTCTCCAGTGGAAGCTCCTCTGATATCTCTTTTACTCAGTTGTACAGGTCAGTAATTCAGTCATGGATGTGAGGTGCTCCTAGAATATCAGGCCAAGTTTTACATATTTTTAGACAAAGTTTTAAAAGTAACAAGTTCTTCAAATGTGACATAAACATAGACTCAAATAGAAAGTATTTAATTAAAATTAAAAGTTGTGACTTTTTTAATAACAGCACCCACATTACCTTGAATCACGCACCCTCCAACATCCCATGTTTTTCATAGTGTGTGTGAACCCCTCATTGCCTCCGATGTGTGTCCCATCAGTGTATGGATGTGATAAAGCACTGATTAGTTCCTTTAGAATGATTTGTTCAATTAGCGTTGTAGAGATCTAGTAGAGTGCTGTATGAATGGATAAATAAGGACACAGATTGTGTTGTAAAGAGCTTTGCATGTCTTGATAAGATAGAAAGGTGCTATGTAAGTACAGTACAGACCATTTACCATTTAATGTATACACAGTAGTGTTGTTTATTTATAATAGCCAATTACGCAAATCTAACAAGACCATGATGGAAGATGCTTTATTTCAAACTACAAAAAATAAAAAAATAAATAACAATAATAATGATAATAATAATAATAATAATAATAAAGATAAATTAACTTCCTTTATTACCATCATCCCTCATATTGTTTGTTGTCTGTATGAAATAATGGTGTATCTCCATAAAATTCATAATTTCAGAGATGAGTGGGGTACAGCAAACATTTACACCTACAATAGACTATATGCCACGGGTAGTGGTGACGTACTTCCGTTAAAATGTCAGAAGGTTCCATCACTTCCGGCTCCTATCTACTGC
>JARVLU010001354.1:5503466-5513715 GCA_031762415.1 Simpsonichthys santanae
TAAAAGAAAATCTAATGTAATGTATATTAACTACACTAAAATCAACACTGTACTCACTTTTCGGTGGATGACTGCTCTCCGTCAGAATGTGGATGCTGCTCTCTGGTTTGCAACGGCCCCGGCTCTCCATTAGTCTCCTCAGACATGGAGTAGTACACAGATTTACTTTAAACACAAATACAGAACAAATGATTTAGCTTCAAGCTTTGACTAGAAGTTATCCTGACGTGTGTCCAGGTAAAGACATTTTTCTAAATAGCTGACATGTTGAATACTGCACCTTGTTTACCAAAGTAAGGTCACCATTGAAAAAGAGTCATGCATTAATGAAACATTGGGTCAGTGAGACAGAGGTGAAAAGGCAGGATAATTGTGACTGGAGTAACAATCCTAATTCACAGATATGCATTGAAAATGAGAGCAAAAACTGGAAAATGAACACAAACAAATGATAAACAGACTTTTTAAAATCAAAACCAACAGGAATGAAACTTTAATGTCTGTCAGAGATTGCTGCATTTGTGAAACTCCATCAGTCTCTTGCTTATTTCACCTCACAGGAACATGAACATGCAGGTTCAACTCACTGACCTGAGCTGCAGAGGTGTGGACGTGTCCTCTGATGTGGTACTGTCCCACTGCGCTGGATCAGCTTCCTTCTCTCGGCCTCTTTCTTCTGACGAGGAGCTGGCCTCTCCTCTCAAGTGGGAATCGGAACGCACCCGCTTACGCCGGCGTTTCTTCCTGCGGGCTCCAGACCCGGCGAAGGCGGGCCCTTCGGTTGTCTCCTCTAGCTCCTCGGGGACCTCCTGAGGAATTGGGGAGGTGCACAGGTGGGCTGGGACCTGAAACAGAAGGATGCACAGTGAACAGAAACTGTGCTAACTTTGAAAACACTGCCACTCATTTTGATCAGCTTACCTCCATGTTTTCATTTTGCTCCACAAAAAAAGCCTCCCCGTTGTCTCCTAGCTTCATGTGCAGGTCAACCGGCTCTCCGTTTATCTCAATGTCCACCTGAAATTACAGTAGTGCGTTCAGAATTTAACGAGGGCAGACAGAAGACCCTATGCATTAACGAGTGCAAGAAATTCAAATAAACGAGTCAAATTCTGACTATTTTCTCCTTGGAGCGCAGCACGCCGAGCTTCCCAAAGCGCACGTGAAAGGGGGAACACTGGAAAGATCCATCAGGCTGTCGCACCACGATGACATCGATCCCTCCGGTGAGAGTGGCGGGGTTAAGGCCCCGGTACAGCTCCTTCACCGTTACAAACACGGTCTCTGCCAGCTGGCCCACAATGTTCATGGTTTGGGACTAGAAACAAGACGAAAACAAAAAACAAGACGTGAGAACGCGTGCGCACCAGAAGACAACATGAAGATAAAGTGTGTGCAATCAACACTTTCTGCTGTCTGTGGTTAATTATTACTTCTTGATTCCACGTTAATACTGAGAGCTAGTCACACGGAGAAGCATCCAGCAAAAATAAACAACAACAAATACAGCAAAGCTTTGTGTGGTTTTACTATGTGCAGTATTCTTACACATTTGTCTCTCAGGTACTAAGATTTGATATAATAATTACACCCTGTTGACTAATGAAAAGAATAGCTAAAAAGCTTTAAACCAAGAACACTCCAACCTTTTGTCACAAGCCACCTCCAACACAGATAGTCCAATGAATCAAAGCTGGTATATCTAGATGTTTGAGTTATTGACCTTTGGAATCAGTCATGATTAAAAAGTTAAAGTCCAACAGAGAGAGTATCAGATGAGACCTGTATGTTAACTACTGCAGGACCGGCTAAACTGTTGACGTCATTTTCAAATACACCCCCCCCCCCCCCCCCCCGGATTAAAATCCAAGTGAATCTAGATCTACAAGATCTACTCATGTTAAGGTTGTTCCTAAAGAACACCAGTGCTGCTGCTGTACGTCTGACGTCATGTCTGAAGTGAAAACTGATTTTGAAACAAGACAAAGGCATAAGAGAAGCTTAGAAGAAACAAAATATAGAAAACACGTCAGTACAAAGCAGGACGTTGTTTAATTTTGTTTTTTTTTAATTGCTCTGGTCAACACAAACTAAACTAATTAAACTGATTAGACCTAATATGGTGCGTAAGGATCCATCAGACTCCCAAAATTCTCACATGACCTAAATTATCCCCACAAGATTTTTTTTTTTTTTTGTGTGTGTGTTGGTCTATCCATCGCACGTCCAGAATCTACTTGATTAGTTTTAGGTCTTACCCAGAAAGATGGAGGCAGGTGTCGCTTCCTAACCATGCAGCGTTGCCTCTGCCGCCCCTCCGCCATCAGCAACACCACTAAGGCTTTTCCAAATCCACAAACTGACCAACTCTCTCAGGTGTAACTTTACCTCCATGTTTACCTGAGGAACCTCATGGCTCTGTTCCTCCTCATGCTCAGCTGCCGTTTGAAGATGTATCAAGCCACCGCGTCTGTCGGTGGACGTCAAGTTTTTTTTCTTTTAGCCGTGAGACATACTTTCAAGCATTTATAAAACAGTTTGCAGCTCAGCTAAATAGGATTCTTCCACCTGATCAGCAGAGATCATGGTCTGGTCCTCTCTGCTCTGCACTGCCCATCAAAATCCAGCCATCTATGAGAGAGTTCTCGTACATACACTCACTGATGCTTCCTCTAGCTCACACGACTTCACAGGTACACGACATATACACAGCCCACTGCCACGCTGAATCTATACTTCCCCTTTTGCAGCGCGTATGACAGCCAGACTAGCAGTTTCTGACAGGCTTTTAAAACCAACCTGGCGTGAAAACGCATACAAACACACACACAGGCAACCCAGTTTCTGGACATGACCACAGCTCTCTGGGCCATCAGAAACGAGGGGACTCTCTCCAGCAGTTATGCTCCACCAGTGCTGGAAAATCCAACATAATCTCAGCTGACCAAGGAGGACGTCAAGCAAATAGTGTTCGGATCCAGATGGATCTCACTGCTCAAGCTGCTCACTGAGGTGACCTCTACAGAAAGGTAGGCCTCAGTGAACATCAGTGTGTTACGCTAGAAATACAGAACGGTGTTCAACTCACAGCCTTCTGCTGTGAAATACTACACCCGGCTTCAATCATTTGTTGTTTTAATAAAAGACCTTGACTGAACTATTGTAAGCTGTGAAAACGATCATAATGACAATAAAAATAAAATGAGTCTAACAGACACAAGCATGGATCAAATATTAAATCAGAAGGAAAATGCAGTTTCCAAATGATTCAGTTAATATTGTTTTTATAACTTCATTAGGTGTAAATGCCAAGGTTTCTACAATCTTTCCAAATTAATGTAATTTGTGATGTTAAAAAAAAAAAATAAACATTACCAGTCATTGTAAACTAACTTGTTATGAAACTCAATCATTAACATATACTGCAATGTACAGTATTGTATTGTGACTATTTATATACTGATTTGTTTAAATATTTGCCAGAAATGTAAAGTAATACTACAGTTTGTACAGATCAACAAACTAATGCACAGGATTTTATTTGAGCTGCAAATTAGTCATAGCGCCACATTACCCCTGCCTATAAAGGGAGAGAAATCTTATTATTATACAGTCAACATTGTGTTCATAGTTAATATTATTGTTCTAACATTTTTGTTTTAGTCTCATCTGAATAAGTAAAAATTAGTCATAAAAACAAATTAACTAGCTTGTGATGGACTGAAAAATCCAAGTTATTGATGACTAAAACATTGAACTCAAGGCTTGAAGTGGTAGATAAATACATTCAAAATACAATTTAAATACATGCACACTTTAATTCATTTTTATTAATTTAATCCATTTCAATTAACTGAAATACATATAGACACTGTGGTCAAGAAAGCCTGATAAAGACTACTTTTTAAGAAAATTAAAGAAGTTTGGTATGAACACCAGCATCCTCACTAACTAGGTGCACCATTGTGGGAACTGCACCAGTCAGAGCCAGAAAGCACTAGAAAGGGTGGTGCAAACAGCAGAGGACATCACTGGTAGCAGTCTTCACACCATCCAGGACATCTACAGCCGATGTCTGCGTAAAGCACGCAGCATCATTAAGGACCACACCCACCCAGCACAAGGACTCTTCTATCTACTACCCTCAGAAAGACGACACAGGAGTCTGCCATCACACACACTAAAAGACTAAAGGACAGTTATTATCCACAAGCTGTCAGATTACTGAACAATTATACATTGCACCAAGTTACATCTGCGACACCTAATATGTTTATTGCTGCTGCAGTGTGGCTGCATCGTGTACGTCACTACCTTACCATAATTCATCTTAATGTTTCTCACTACCTGTGCAATAACCTGTCACACAACATGTGTAGTCATGTTAATTACTGTATATGCAATATATCATGTGCGTTATGGTGAAATGCTTGTTCATGCTAATTCATCCTGCTTGCACGTTACATTCTCCAATGTTGTTGTTTACTATACTGTACAGTATTTCTTTAGGACCTTGTAAATATTATATTTCTTTTTCATTTCTTGGTACTGTAATTTATTTTGTACCCTTATTGCATGCTTTAGTATTTCTTGTTTATTAGGGAGTCTAATCGGTTCTTCTCATCCTGAATGTTTCAATGCATTGTTGATCTTGTGCTACAAATAATTAACATAACATAAACCACTTTATGGTGACAATGCCCACTTTTTGTAGATGCTCTGAGTGTGGAAAAACATTGTGCTTGTGTACGTAATTTATGTCAGGAATTTTAGATATTTATGTTTAAAAGAAGTAGGGGGGACACGAGCATAGGAAAGCAATTATATTTCATACATCTAATATTTTCTTCTGTTTCATGTCCATTCAGAACTGGTAAATAGTGAGGACAACCTTCACTGAAACCATAAAAGTACAGAATGCCCAACTTCACTTTTACACTCAACACATTCAAAGTGAGCATCACATTAAAATGAAACATATATGTAACGGTAAGTGTTTTTGACCATTTTTAACTAGACATCTTCTGTTTCGTGCATTTTATTTTTACTTCAGATGTAAAACAAACATTGAAACAACTAAAAACGAGACAAATTGTGCCATAAAGTGTTTTCTACTGGTCAGATTTGTTTCACAGGGAGGCTTGGCATCATTTGCCTGAAAGGAGGCTCAGGTGGTTTCTCAGAATACTTGTTACCTCATGAGAAAATACCCACAAAGAAACATCTGGACTTTTATAAATGGATTTAAAATGAATTATAACTACAGAAGAAGACATGGGTCAATGAATGACAACCACTTCCGCAACAATTGTGTTTTTTGCTCAGTAAAAATAACTCAGCTCGAAATATCAGCCCTTGAGCGTTTAAAAACTTTGACACAAGAGAAAAACTCTCACTCCAAAACACAAACAAAACTTTACATCACAGCTTCACAGCTTAGTCTAACCGGGAATTTAGCTCGCGGTCATCTTCGTGATAGAAAAACTCAAGTCGAGCCGTGGGTTGAGTAACTAAACATTAACTATCAGAACTAAGATACGTTCCTCGACTCAAACACTAAATATTTTCCAAAACTTCTATATAAGCGACATAAAGTCGTTTTTTGGCTTTAAAGGAAACCGAGAAAACTCACCTTTTTTTTCTTCTTCTTTCTAGCTTGAAAAACAGTCCAGCTTACTAATGCAATGCGCCTGCGCAGAGAGACGTCACGCCCTACTCTAAGCCAATCAGAAACGGGATTAGAAGAACAGCCCGCCTCCAAAAATGGTAAACAAACAAAGAAGAAGCGTGTCTGTGTACCGGTCAAGGGTTAATTTAAAATGCGTTTCTCTCACTCATTTTCTGAGGCAAACGTTGAATCTGGAAACATCTCTGAGATTAGTTTTAAAGTAATTCAAACCCGAAGGAAGCAGAATTTAAAGTATTTAATACAGACAGCAAAAAAAACAACTTCCCATACTGGATGTCATATAACATCTATGTGCATTATAAACCGAGTTAATGTGTGCTTTCACCATGCTTGACAATTTATACAGCGCATACACATTTAACATTGTTATAATATAACAGCTACCAGATTAAAGTTTTAATGAAATACAAGAGCATGTCAGATTATTTGAGCAGATTACCTGGCCCCTTCTTGCAAAATGTAATGAGGTATAAATTGCATAAAGTGGCTCTTCTTCTCAAGATGAATTCTTTGTATTATTTCTGACCCATCAACAAAATAAAACCAACAACTTTGGTAACATAGTTTTAAAAAGGATTGGGTCAGGTACAAACATCTGTTTTAATAATTTAAAATATTTTACTTGGTATTTTAATACTTTTTGCTAAATATTTGCTCAGCATACATATTTGTTCATCAAACATTCATGTGGGGCGAATAAAATGAACATACCAGCCTTTTTTTGGATTCAGGTTTTCTAATCCAGTTGTGTCCAGTAGAGGGCGACCCTGCACTTTCACTGTTCTTAAAATAGCCTCTTTTTTTTTTCATAATAATAAAAAAAAAACATTTTGACTAAAATTCCAGTTAAACGTGAATATTATTTCATTAAAATACAATTTACACTATCTACTTTTCCAAACAAGAAGCATTTAATACACATTATAGTTCTTATTAAACTTTAAATAAGTACTAAATCAACTCCTTCCTCTGTCTATACTATAAAAACATAATCCTGCACTCCAAAAAACGCTTTAATGTTTATGTCTGCACCTGACCTGTTTTAGAACTTAATTGATGGCATTTTTATATTCTCTTTTATTTTTATATTCACTGTCATTTTTTTACACCTTGTGCATGTTCCTTTGCACTGAATCTCAGGCACAACAATTTCCTGCGTGATCAATAAAGTTCTACCTTATCTTATCTCATCTTATATCATGTATTAAATACTTCTTATTAGACTTTAACTAAACCTATAAAATACTTTCTGATAGGGGTGCACCGATTGCAGTTTCTTGGCCGATCACCGATTTCTACAAAGTCTGACCTGCATATTCCGATTTTGGCCGATACCGATTTAGTTTTATAAGCAACACTGTTAGATGTTGTAAGGTCACAATGCGCCTTCAAATTTCAATCTTTTTTTGTTGGAAAACAGACACTTGAACAATATTTTAGAAAGAATACAAACTTGTTTTAACTGGTCACAAGGTAGTGATCTGAAATATAAATAAAGTTTAGACAATTGTTAAAACTAAAGAAATCTGTAAAATCGGTTTCTCATGCAAGCATTGGCTGATTTCCGATTTCTCAAAATTAAGGAAATCGGGCCGATGTATCGGTGCACCCCTACTTTCTGATTGTTGGTGTAAAACCAAATTAATGATTTAAAAGAGCATTTAAATGTGTTTAAATTACAATTAAATGAATTCATCTTCAATTATCTGCCTAACTGTGCACTGCTTATTTAAAGAGGGCGAACAATTTGATAAAACACTTAAGTATTCAGGACAAAACAACTGTACCACGAAGAAAGAAATTAGGGAGTAAATGAAAGAAGACTTTCAGGTGTTGGTTGTCCGGCCTGGCTGCCTATTTAAGGTCAGCAGCTGTGTTTTATGTGTTTTATGTTGCTCTGCACCTCCTCACAGCCTCCTCCTCCTAAATATTTAGACTCCTTTCTCTAAACAAGAAAGGCCTTTCTGCCTTATCACAGTTCCTGTCATTTGGGCCTTTCCCCACCAAACATCCCTGAGCAGCAGGGACAGACCAGTCCCTGCATTCCTTTGCCTTGTATGGACAAATGGTCCTGCGTGGGACGTCTGTGGACAGGGACAGGCTGCTCTCTCCATTGGTCGGTGGAGGCAGGGAGGGGTGGAACCCACTGTGAGGAGGAGGAGGAGGAGAAGGAGGAGGAAGGGGCAGTCTGATTCTTTTCTTTAAGCAAACTTTTCAGGACTGCTGGGTTTCTTTAGCCACTGCTGTGACGGAGCCAGACTCAGAGGAGCAGAGGGACTCCCAGCCACTTGTGTCTGAAGCCGAGGTGAGTCTGGAGCTGCCCTGCACAAACTGAAGACAGTTCATGTGTGTGTGAAGTGGCTGTTCTGTGTGTGTTAGTGTCAGAGCTGAAGAGGAGGTAAAGAGCTTCAGTGAGCTCCTGAAGAATCTGCAGAGGTTTCTTCATCCTCCAGTTGAGGATGTGCTCCAACATGATGATGTGTCCTGGTGGGTCTGGAGAGTTTCAAGTGACCCAGTTCATGTTGTTCTGATGAGGACCTTTGTTATAGCAGACACAGCTCACATTCCTCTTCTCTTCTGTTTGCTCTTGGAATTCCTCTCAGTCCACCTCCAGCAGAGGCTGACCTGCTGCAGACTCTGAAACTGGAGATGACAGCTGGCCCGACTGATGTCTAACAGTGTGTGTGTGTGTTGGACAAGAGGACAGAGGGTCTTTGTCCCTGTCTGGCCAGGGAACAAGCAGTGATGTGACACCGGTGTCCAAAACAAGTTGTTTTCAGATTCATTGCTGATTTAGTTTTAAACTGAAACACATTTTATTTTTTTACTCAAACCCACTGAGTGAGGTCTGAGTCCCTGAGGCTCAATGGGATTAACCCGTTTAAATAAAGATGTTTTTATTTCAAAGTTTGTAAATGACGTGGATAAATCTACATTGTTCAGCTGACAGAGAACCAAACACCAGTCAGTCCCAATTTCAAACAAGGACGCGTCCAGTTAAATAGTTTCTATTGAAATACTTTTCCATTAAGTCTGCAAATAAAGAGTGGAGTGCTGTGAGGAAAAGATCTTATCAGGCTCAGGAATTCCTCTTGTCGGGTAGTTTTTATTTCCCTGTGTCAAAAGGGGCTAAAACCTTCCAGACTTCTTCAGTAATGTGTCACATTAAGGACTGCAGTGAAAGTAAAGACAGATCCAACAGACGTGACTGGTGACAGGAACTGTAGGTGTGTTTGCACCACTTAGCATTCTTTTTTTTGTTTTTGTCCTCTGTCTGTAGAACCAGACCTGCAGATCCTCGAGTCTTTAAGGAAATCCATCAGAGGAAAGTCAAGTTATTCATCAGGACCATAAACTTTAAACTGATACACATTTGCATCAAATGGGACTCAGCTGCATGAATTTGTATAAATAACAGAATAGAAAGATAACGGAACAAGACTTCTTCTTTTGACTGCAAATGCAAAACAATTAAAGAGTTTCATTTTTGTTGATTGAATAAATGGCAACTGTCACACACAGACCTCTGAGGAAGACGTGGTGAAAAATGGGAAAGTTATTTTTAAAACCGTGGCAACACAAGTCTGTCCAAATCATTGCACCGGAGGAAGAAATGGGATTTAGAAACATGTTTTAGGGAAAAATCTGCATTTTTGTTTTTGATCTGAATCCATTGCATGAGCACATTCATCTCAATTACATTTTTTTTAAATAAGAAAATAAAAACATGTTGGGTTTTTAAGCACATTTAAGTTAGACACTAAAATATGTTTTAATGATTTTGGTTTTCATTGATTTAAAATCAAATATGACTAAATGAACACTTTGCTGAAAATTAACTGAAGCATTTGGAGGAGTGCGCAGTTCTCCACCACATCACACACGGAGCTCTTCAGTGAGTTCAGCGTATGTGCAGGGGATGACTCTCAGCTACTACCACACCAAAGTTTACCTCAGTAAATGCAAAATGGACCTAGTTGGGTACATTTGGGTTTACTTGGGTCAAATGGCAACTTTAGATGAGTTGACTTCAAAATCCAATCCGCTGTATCCAGTGATTTACTTTCTGAGAGTTTAATGAAATCTCCCCCGATGGTTATAAAATATTTTGCTAACAGACAAAAGAACATGGACACACACTCAAGCAAATATGTTTCCATCCACCTCTTATGGCGACAGACAATAATAAATTTATGACCTATTTAAAAAAGATCATTCTCTAAATACTTAAGCTGTCAGAGGGAATAAATAATTTAAAGTACGTTTGTTAGTGAATGAATTGATGTGATTTAGAAGCTGCAGTCCATCAGGATGTGATGTCATTCTTACTTACTCAACCTTGTTCACCTGCTCCAAACAGCCTGTCCATCCATCCTCCGACAGCATAATGGGGGTGTACAGTCCTGGAAAAAAAAACACACACACACCTATATGAGGTGAATCCTCGACATGAGCATGATTGACAGGTCTAATTCTGGACTGACAGGAAGTAAACAGCTGTAGAGACGTCATTTTCACACCAATCAGAGCGCCTGACATTTACAGAGTGTGTGGGGGGGG
>JARVLU010001354.1:5526791-5547412 GCA_031762415.1 Simpsonichthys santanae
ACTAGCTGGCTAGCTCTGTCCCCCCCACCGCCTCCTCCTTACATTTAGACACGAACACCAAAAAAAAAAAAAAAAAACACGCCACGCAGTCAACAGGCGGACATTAATGTGTCCACCCGAGACAGAAGAGACAAAACGCGTGCGACGTTCAGGCGCTCACCTCGCTTCAACGCTTTCATTCTTTGTTGATGGGGGCTCGCGCTTGAAAACGCGCAGCTGTCCAAGTTGCTCCACAAAGGAGCCAAACGATGGGTTGACTCGGCGACACTTTCTGCCAAGACTCCCGACGTGTTGCGCTGTCCTCCGAACTTAAAAATAAAAAACCTCACTTTTTAGCTTCCGCCGCAAGGATGAGCTTCCACGTTTTCATTGTAGTCCTCGCTTTCCAGCAGGATGAATGTTTCTGTTTTTTTTCTTCCCCCTTTCGTTTGCTCCTTTTTTTTTTTTTACCTGAACGCAACCTCAGCGCCAGTAGCTTTGCTGATCTTGACAGTCGCAACAGAAATGGTCCCGCCTCTGTTTGCTCTTAGCCAATCAGAGCGCAGGATGATGCCTCCCTCGAAAGCCATCAGCCAATGGCGGCTCCCGCTGCAGACAGCCGTTTGACTCGGTGTGTTGTGACGGACTGGAGACCCACTTCATTCAGAATACAACGCTGACGGTCGTTGAACATTATTTAGTTGATTTGAAAAATCCAAAGGGTTAAATCAGTGCAGTTTTAATACACTGTGGCAACTTTTAAATATATTTCACTCACTATGGCTCTAGTCTTCAGGAAATGGCTCATACACGTTTACATAATGTGCAAAATGCTGTTACATAAACCATAATCGCCCAAAGGTGACTAAAACTGACTGAGCGGTGCTATTGACTGAAAAGTCTAGAATCAGCCTGTTTTCTTGTGATGAGCAGACATTATTTCTATAAACAGTCTATGCTTGAGGGGAATGGGCAATGGGGGCTTGCAGATAAGAAAAGAGGGGGAAAAGACATTCAGACTTTAACCAATATTTGAGTTTACACTCTGACACTATGTTTAACAGTTTAAAATAGTAAGTTACACAAAGTGTAATAGAGGGATTTTAAATAATAATAAAAAAAAAAAAACATTCAAAACCATCCATTCATTGTTTTTGCTCGCTTCTTCCTTTCTGGGTCGTGGGGGGTCACAATTCAAAAGTATTATTCAGTCAACTTTAATTTGCACAAGTTAGTCTCATTGAGTCACAAGGACTCATTTACAAGAGAGATCTGTTTTTATCACAAATCTAAAACAAAGATAAATCATTCCTTTTTTTTTCTGGTAATAAATATGTTGGAAAGAAAAGCCTCACACAAACTCACCGTCTGAGTAAGATAAGCAAAAGCAATACAATGAAAAGTACAGCTAAACATTTTGAGAAAGTATTTTGTGCATTTTATTGAGCATCGCGCCTGCATGTGAACAATCTTGACAGTATAAATACTGGTAGGTGTACAGCATTGTAAAAGATGACAGTTTTACTTTGTACAGTATAGACAATAAGAAGCACAATGGGAGAAATGCAACATATTATTAATAACATATAAACTTAGTAGACTGTATTGCACATCCTCTAAATGTTACCAGAGTACTGTATAGTGAACAAGAACCCAGTTAAATTTTGTTTGATGAACACCACATTCACTCACACACAGTTTTGTGTCACAAAGTACAGCTTCTTGTTCTCAAACGCACAGAACATCTTATATAGAGTCTAGTCATTACATGTGCTTGCGTCGTAAAATATTTCGTTTTGGAGACACGTTGCTACATCTGGTCTGTGCTGGCACGACCTCGGCCTCACCCAGTCCCATGTTTTATGTCTGAGAAGAACAAAGCGACTTATTTAACTTTCCTGTTCTTTGCAAGCAAGTGTTCAGAGTGGCAGACTTTTTGTGGTTTGAACTGATCTTTCTTAGTTCAGTATGGACAAAACTTTTAATTATGGCCAACAAATATATATATAGGTATATAAAAATAGAGAAAAACACACCAATATTTGAATATAGCTTTGAAAGGAAAAGCAGATCTCTCTTGTAAATGAGTCCTCGAGGTTCAATGGGATTAACCTGCCTAAATAAAGGTTGAAAAAAAAAAAAAAGGCTTCTTTAAAGCTGCTTTTTCCACTTTGACACGTGACACATTACTTCACTCTTTTACTTTTGTCAATTAGAGCCAGTGATAGACATTTTTTAAAGATGTAAACTGAAAACAACAACACACTTTTCAATATTAAACTCACTCAAAGCAGACTGCTGCTCACTTTGAGCTGGTTTTACAACAGCACAGCTGGTTAATTGCTGCGTCACAGAGGAGAAAAGTATTGTTTATATGCACGAGGTTTTATTTTGACTATCTGCGAGCATGTCGCCGACATGTCTTGGCATTTTATACATCCAAATAATGGAAAAAGTAGAAAAAAATTCAACTTTTATTAAAACCGTTAGCTCAGTTTATAGCTTTCTGTCCTTCAGTGAATTAAAAAAAAAAACACCTTGTGGTTTATTTGCATTCAATACATACAGTATCATACTGAGGTGGTAAACAAATGGCTGTAAAAAGCAAATGGGGAACAGAAAATGACGTGCAATTCAGCAGCAAAATTAAAACATCCCTGAAGTTTTACATGTTTAAAAATCTCAACCTGTTTCTGTACCTCGCTGGTTAAAAGAAGCTACTTTGGGCAACTAAAAACTTTAAGGGATGTTGATTTTAAGAAAACACCCTTGTCAGACAACTTTAGTCCCCACTGACAGTCAGAACTCAAATAGAGCCAATTATGTTCACTTAAACAAAAGGCTTTCAGGTGCTAATGACGCTAACCTCTCCAGTCAAATGGAAAGAGGGGATTAATGGCTGTCAGGGAACTTGCTTTTGACACCTCTGAGCCATTCTCCTTCCTTCATCCAGAGCAAGAAAAACTACAACAATGGTCCTCAACCAAGAGAGTAGCTAAGGCCATTTAAAATAAGAAGAATGTTACTTTTCCTGCTTTTTGAATTCATACCTACTGGTTTTAAACACTGGGTCACAGAGTGTGAGGCAAAAGAAACAAAGCAACAGCTGGGAGAAGCCATCAGGACAGTAAAGTTTACGTTTGCTCACCATTTGGAAGAAAACCACGCAAGAGGAAGACAAGCCACCGGCAGCGGGGGATCTGAGGCAGCTCACATTTGACTGTAACATATGCAGAAAACACAAATCCTAAAATATGTGAACATTTTACTGATTCAGATAATCGTATGCTGCAGATGAGACGTGTCTTTAGATCAGTGTTGATCTACAGGACTGAAGGTGTAAGCTCTGTCCTGAGGTCAGAAACAACTCCATTATAGTTGCCTTCAGGGCCAGGAAGGCTTCTGATCCTGAACGTTTCAAAGCAGCCGCTCGCTGTCGTCGTGAGGATGGGCAGTTCTGTTGAAGCTTCCGACCATGCGATTATCAGAATGTATTAAATATGTCCTGATGCATGCTCATGTTGCTGCAGCTGGACTCCTCTTCATGTCCTCTCAGTCAGCTGCTGCTGACCTTTCAACACAGTTTGAAATTAAAAACAGTGAATTCATCTTTGGCTTCTACAGTCTTTAATGGAGAAAAAGCAAACAAGATTGAATAAATTATCAAAAACAATTATTATCTGTAATGCTTGAGGGACTGAGGACATAGGTGCAGTTCAGAGAGGAAATTATTGATAGTTTGCAGTGACGTCTGGTGGGTGATGGGAAGCAAAATAAAGAAACGTTCTGCTCTCAACCTGCTGCATGACCTCCGTTAAAATCTTAACATTCATTTGAAATGTTTAGTGCTCAGTGATGCTGCTAGAAATTATTTAAAGTACAAATGGAACAATTATCCCTTAATTATTAACTATGGATCTGTTATTTCATGATAATAATAAAAAAAGAGAGACTGAAAGGAGTTAAGATATCCCCCAAACAAAGACACACAAAAATATATTGTGGACAGAAAGCTGAGATCCTTTGTCTTGGCTAATATGCACTTTCATTCAAAACCATTAAGAAACCCAAGTTTACAGATTCATATTAATTTTAAAAATCTTTGACCCTAATATTATGCAGGACACAATAATAACTTGCAGGGAAACAAGACAAATAACACCCCCAAAACCTTGTTTTCATCACACCAAAAATAATCAGATTACACTGATTAAGTGGAATTTTTCATAACTAACAGTTAGATGGAAAAAAAAGGAAGACATACATGGGTGAAATTGTGGTGCAATTTGCGTGATGGCCACCAGGTGGTGCTGTGCAAAGCTACAAAGATGGCCAGTGACCTGGGAAGAGTGAGTGCCCACGTCATACACCTTATAGCCTAGATACAGGATGTTTTAAAAAACAGTCCTCATAAATATTATTTAGCTTCTTAAGTGGCATAATAATACTTTCAGTAACATTTTTTATCATATCAAGAAAAAATATCCACCGAGTTCATCAGCTGAGGTTTTCACTGGCAGTCCCAAATGAGGAATCTCCCGTTTCAAAGTTTTGTTTGGGTCCACAAAAAATAAAAATTAAAATCAACTTTTCATTTCATGTTCTAATCAGGACCAGCCTATATTTGTGTCAAAACTCAAAAAGCATTGTTCAGGTGCTTCTCTCCCCGTCTTTACTCTGTCAGCATCCGTTTGTTTCTCCACACTTGTCCGTTCTTCCTTTTCGCTCGCGGTTTCTCTCAGAGGCGAGTTTGTGCCTCGGGGACGTAAATCTCGATGCTGTCTGAGCTTTCTGTGGCGGAGTTCTGGCGAAATGAGGCGGCCTTCTTCGCAGCCAGCAGGCGCTTGCGAGCCTCGTGTCTCTGCTTTTCTGCTGAGGTCGATGAAGAGGTGGACGAAGAGTCGGCGTTCTTCTCAAAGCTGAGAGTTGGTCGCCCCTTACCAGGTTTCTTTGATGCCGGGGCGGTCTTCTCCTCATTCTGCTGTGTCAGGAGTGGATGAATGTGACAGATGGGGAGGAGGAAGAGAAAAGACAGAACAATGAATAAATCCCTCCTGGGTCCCAAGACATTTTGTCCCTTTGTGAATTGTATTTATGCATAATTTCAGCTGTTAATGCAAATGGCATGCATCTTGGTCAGCTTGTTTATTTTTGTGTGAATTTTAGCATTAAATGAAAATTTTAAGTATTTTAAATTAAATACAGCAATCTGTGTCCCTTCCTATATGTAGTTAGAAATAAAGCTAGTTTTTGCAATTAAAAATAAAAAAAGACATTGATATATACAAAAAATTGATAATTGGTCTTTTTTGTGACTTAGGGACATACCAGTAGGTGGTTTTGAACAACAACAATACATTTGATCACAAGCAGTAAATCAATGATCTCCGTCACAGGGATTTGAAAGAATGTAGTTTGAAAAGTGTTTTTCTGTACTAGAATTGAACAGGGAACACAAGTAAACCTTAATGTTTTTGGTGCAAGATATTCAAGGTGTTAGGAATTACACATAGGTATAAGAAGTGGGGTAGGTTTTATTTATTGTTTTGCTTGTCTGAGGCGGTGCAGAGGGACGGATCCTGGTGAGCAGACAGGGCAATGTTATTTCTACTACCAGGTGCGGTGATGGAGCCAGGAGGTGGCCATTGGTGGCTTTAATCTTTGGCCGCTCCAATCATTTATGGAAACTATATTTTTAAACTACAGTATATAAAACTATATTCAGACAATTGGGGTGGCCATTGTATGTATGTAATGTAAGTAACTATGTAAATAAACTAAACTAAAGAAAACAAACAAACCAAATAAGTTTTAACATATTGGCATATCAACCAAAAACCCTATATCATGCATCTCTAATTATTAAAATTAAGTAAATAAAAATAAGTAAAATTCCAAAAGTTCATAAAAGTCAAGGACTGAAGTAAAAAATGACATTCGTTAAAATGGGAAGATCTATTGTGATACATTGCATTTCTAAGGCCTTTTTCAAAAGGGTATTTTTGTGTCCAAGGGACAGAGGTGCCCCCAAGAGTTGGACTGATTGTTCTTTACAGTTTAGACAGGATGTGGACTTTGCCAAGACATTTAGACAATTTGATTTTTCTTCTTTATAGCTTGATTTCACATTTAGAAATTTAGACAAACATAAAACAGAGTACAAGCAACTGAAAACAGGAAAAATAAATAAAACGCTAAGAACAGTCAATTGTCAAACAAATGAAATGGTAACATGAATTGATGGGAACGCTGGACTTAACTCATGACAAAGATAACATGGCAGCCAAAACATTCAGACTGATGGACTGGAGCAACACACCCAGCTAATTACCCTCTGTGCAAAGCTCCCGCCTCTTTTTCAGTGAAAACTACAATTTCCTTTTGACTGGCTGTTAATATCACACCTGTCAAGATTTCTAGGTAAACACTAAATAGTGATGAATATTATGGTCTGTCAGACAACCAAACATTTGACGTCACTCTTAAACAACAGTCTGCAGTGTAATAATAAAAAGCTTTTTTTTTTTTTTTTTTTAATTATGGATTGTTCAATAAAAAAAAAAAAAAGATTGAGCTTTAAGCAGCATTTGTGGATGGCACGGTGAACTGGATTTACAGGGATTTGTGGACGTTTTCCTGAGTCCATGACCAGAACAGAATCAGACTGTTTTCAATGCTGTGGCCCCTGAGACTTTCAGCTTTGTCCTTTGAGCTCAGACATTTATCCAGATTCTTGAAATCTTGATAATATTATGAACTGTAGATGATGGGATATTTGAATTTTTATTTATTTGTTGTTGTTGAGAAACACTATCCTGAGTGATGCTATAACAGCATTGGACAGTTGGACACAGAGGCCTTTGCCCCTGTTTAATGATGGACAGGTTCTCTTTACAAAGATGGCCTCCTTTACTCCTCTCTCAAACCATTGTTCCTCTCTATCAAGGATGTGAACATCTTCATCCCTAAAAGAGTGACCACTGGCCTGGAGATGAGTGTAGACCACAGAGTCCTGGCCTGATGATGTTGATCTTCTATGCGGGGCCATCCTTTTGGCTAGTGGTTGTTTAGTTTCCTCAATGTAGAACTGATCACAGCTCTGACACTGAACAACATACACAATATTACTCTGTTTGTGCCGGGGGACTGGATCTGGGGGACAAGAAGAATCTGTCCAGAGGACGTGACTCAACTTTGCTAGATTTTTCTACCTGGATTATGGAGCATGCATCAGTCTACTGTCCATCACAGAGAGGAAACACTCAGCAGAACCAAACTTGGACTGTTAAGTTTGACAATCAAGAGTACATTAGATAATCAACGTATGTTTTTTTGAGTTGAGCATCAAAAATGTGATGTGACAGCACTGCTGAGCTGCGAACACTGAGAGGAAGAGGATGGATGAAAGAATGATGGAGGGAATGCAGACATGTGGGTATATAGGGGGGACTGAAGGTGGAATCTAATCAATGAGTTAATTAGCATGACTGATGAAGACAAATTGAAATGGGTTATCTGACTCGGGGTAGATATGAGTAGTGGAGCTTGATATGCACTCAGAGGAACTGGAAAACCAAGCAACATGCTTGAAAACACAGATTTAAAAGAAAGTTATGTTTTGAATCTATTTAAGCGTATGGTCGTGGGAAATTAAGGAAAGGTCAGCTTGAAAAATGTGGCAAACATTCTCAGTGAACGCTTTCCTTAACACTAAAGCTGCGCCATTGATTTTCCAATACTCGCGTCTATTTGCGGGTTGTCTTCTCAGGGCCAGCTGAGTAAATGAATGCAAAGCATTTCACCTGTTCTATGTGTGTCAGCGTCGAGTGTGGGAGCCTGGTCCTTTGAACGCCATCTCTGTGGCCCACTAATTGAGCCAGATCAATTCGCAGAGACAGCGAGCAGGTTGGCACAGTTGCCACATCAAAGAGATTCTAATAACTGCACACTGTGGCCATTACCGAGCCTGAAAAAGCCATATTTATGTTTGCTTCAAAGCAAGCACAGGAGCACAGAACATATTGAGAGCGAGGCTTGAGTGCTCTTTTTCAAGCTGATGATTTAGACACAAGACCATTTTGAAGCAATTTGTGAACAGAATAGACACTATTCACAGATGCATAAATATAACCATCCAAATTGTGCTTTAATTAGATCCAATTTGCAACAAGCATGGAGAGCCATAAAAACACAGGGAGAAAGACCCTAATGACTGACACTTTAGTTGTCTTAAAAAACTAATAATGCTCATATGATAGCTCTTTATCTCCAATGTTTCACTTAACTACAGTCAGATATTGCACTGCGTTAGTTTAAAGCCACAACAGCTCTCAAAATAGGCCTTTTTTAGTGCTTTTGATTTGAACTTTTAAGCTCCCATCACAATTTCTACATTGTTTAATGATTATTTGGGGAAAGTCATGAAACTGTTTGAAACAAGTGTCAAAAACAGAAAAGATCCTTTGTTCAGAACTATGATCAGTCACAATCATTCATGGATATTTTTACAGCTCATTTGCACATTATCTTAGCCCCAATTTTAACGTTAATGCTCCCTGTTCATGATTTATTGCCACCAAATTAATCCACTTTTGTCTACTCTCGTCTACTTCTCAGGAAAAAAGAGAGAAGAACTTTACCTTTTTGCTTTTGACTTCTCTCTGATCCCATCATTATCTCTCTGTTTTTCATCTGGGGATTAGTTTACCAATTTTATAGTTGTGCAATGTTCTAATGTAAACCATTTATTCATAATTAATTAATTAATTAATTAATTAATTAATTAATTAATTTTTTGCATTGAACAAAGTTCAGACAAGTCATCTGGAGGGTTTCTTTCTTTTCTCTTTTTTTTTTTTTTTTTTTTTTGTTCGTTTGTTTTTTTTGTTGAGACGTTTCACCCTGACCTGAGTGAACTTTGTTGGATTATTGAGCATGAGCTTTGATGTTTTGAACCACTTGGACTATGGCTGCCTCAGAGGAGTTGATGGGGGAGAGGGCGGGCCCCAGAAACCATTTTATCACAAGCAAACTTGTTGGTCCACTATGTGAATGTGCTGCTTGTGGGATCCAGTTTGTTCTGGCTCCTCAGAATGAAGAAGTCCTTTGAATGAAGGACGAATTGTCTCATAAAAAAAATAAAGAAAAAAACATCCAGATGACCTGACTGAATGTTTTTTTTTTTAACCTGGATTATTGAGCCTGAACTTTGATATTTTTGTATTGCTTTTAACAGTATAATGACAATAAAAGGCACTTTGACTTTAATTGTTGACAACAAAACATAATTTTGCTGATTATGCTAATTTATTTCACATCATGCAGTAGACTTGTGGTAGTGATTATTCTTCATTACAGATGATATACATATGCAAAAAATACAAACAAAAAACATCAGAAAATGTGTATTTTGACAGCTGTTATGCTCACTCCTTGTGTACTCCTCATTATCATGACCTTACTCCTACTGGATGTTAGCTCAACAATCTGGTCAGAAATAAACTCTACTTCTTCAAACTGAAGTTGTTATGAAGAGAGATCTCCAAAAGATAAGAGTTTACATTTTTATAAACTTTTGACAGAACCCTACTTTAAAAAATCTCAACATTTTCGGGTCATATAAGTTTGGTTAGCTCCGAAAATTTGTCACTTGGTAAAAAGTTTCAGGAAGTCCATACAAAAGTTTAGTTGTTTCTTCATTTGAGGAAGTTTGACGGTTCATCACCAAAGTTCATGCTCAGTAATCCAGGTATACAATCAAATATTGTTCAGTCAGGTCATCTGGACGGTTTCTTTTTTGTGCCGAGACATTTCGCCCTCATCCGAAGGGCTTCATCAATCTGAGGAAACACCAAACAAAACTGTTTCTCCGCCAACAGCTTACTCCAAAATGGGAAAAAAAAAACAGTTATGTTGGTGATAAGATGGCCTCTGGGGCACACCTTCTCCACCTAGGCCTGCTCTCGCCTCCGAGGCCCGCCCTCTCCCTCATCAACAGTCATGTCAAACTGGTTCAAAACATCAATAACCGATCATGACTGTTTTTGTCCCCACTTTGGAGCATGCTGTTGGTGGAGAATCAGTTTTGTTTGGTGGTTCCTCAAACTGTTGAAGCCCTTTGGATGGAGGGCGAAACGTCTAAGCACAAAAATAAACTGTCCAGATGAGTTGATTATTCAAGTTTTACATTAACATGTGGACCAAACTGTGGGCGTACAGTGTTTGGATAACCCCTAAAGGGTATACCAGTCATCCCTGCACTGCTTGACTAAATGCTTACGGTACTGGAGTTGGTTTTTAGCCTTATTTATACTTCAATTTAAACAGATGGCCATTAGTTTGCTAACATAAAAGGTGAGCAAGTGGAAGGAGGTAAATATTTTAGTTACTGTATATCAGGTCTTTGAGTGCAGGCATATGCCTATTTCTTGGAAACAGTATACTTGTGTAAAACTAATCCACATTTTTATTATTAAGTTTATTCATTAGGTTCTGGGCACCAAGGCTGTGATTTACAGAAGCTTTACTTCAGCTGATGCAGTCTGTTGCCAGTTATCTTTATCCGTTTCTTCACAAATCACGTCCTCACTCGCCTCGCTCTGCTTGATAAGTGATAAGTTTGTAACTTTGTTCATTAGTGCTGGCCTGTCTCCTGCTCTACAGGCTGTCTGAGGTGATATTATGGGTGGCAGGACTCCCGCTCTTCCCTTCCAGCATTCATTCTTTCTGCAGTGTCTCACTTTTTCCTCTCCTTTCAACTCCGTTTTACTTGCAATCTTTTCTACCTTGTCTGCTCTTTTTTTTTTTTTTTTGTCTTCCCCAACGCCGACTTTCTGTTCCCGTGTTTCTCACTTGCTCTCACGCTCGCAAGCTCGGCACGTCTCCGCGTTGCTCTGCGAAATAATTTACCACACGCAGAGCTCTCGCATATGATTGAAGCATAATTAGACAGCGGAGGCAGGGGAAGCCAACAGAGGTGCTTGGGAGCCAGCGCTTGTCAGATGGTCTGTCTCGTTCTCACTGGCTTTGCCCTTCAAAACTATCACTTCTGCAAGAGGAGCAGGGAAGGAGGAGCGTGCACTGCAGAGCTAACTTTAGCACAAAACATCATACTTTAGCAGAGATGTTTGTCTTTTTGTGAGTCAAACGATATCACAGCTTCTATTTATGTTGTGTTTCAGGAAAAACAAACTGTCGAGTTGATTCCTCTCTATAAATTAGTAAAACCACAGACAAATTTATCATTTTTTCCTGTGCTAAATAATAAAAACACAAGCAAGGTTAAACCAAAGGGCTTTCATTTGAAGCAGATCAAAGTTGCCTTAAGAAAAAATAAAAACATGACTATGTAATAAGCAAAATGCTTCATATTTATGTTGCCGAGTACCACACTGAGTATTCAGAGAAATTAATCAGTTTCAAGTGCTTGCAAAGTTCAAACATTACAACTATTTAGATGCTATGTTTGGGGAAACCAGCCACTAGAGCGCACAAGCCATGTGCCCGTCCCAAGCCCAGGTAAATGGTGAGGGTTGTGTCAGGAAGGGCATCCAACGTATAACACTTCTGCCAAAACTATAATGAGAGTTCGTCAAAGAGAGATAGAGGAGGATGACTCGCTGTGGGGATCCCTGAAGAGGGGAAAGTCAAAAGAAGAAGAAGATGCTATGTTTGGGGGATGCAGCTTGATGTGCAGAGCCACAGTCTTGTAATCCTTTGAGTGTGAGTTAGTTGCATCAAGAAAGGTCTGGTCTGGTGTTAAACATTTGCCAAATCTTTCCTGCAAGTTTGCTCGTTGTGGCAAACCCTGGGAACGACCAAAATAAAGCTTTTAGACGTGTTCAGCCAGTGAAAAACGTGAAAATACTGAAAGTTTCATAGACATCTAAAACTAGATTCAGACATCAAGCAGAGGTCTTCAGTCAAAAGAAATAAGTGCTGCCGATGTGGAGAATAAACCAAACAGCTTTGCTTTACAAGAACTTTGTGCATCCATGAGCCAACTACAACAAAGTATCAATTCTGCTTTAATACAATACTTTTTTTTTTTTCATTATGTTTGAGGTTAAGTTTCAATTTGAAATTCTTGACTATTATTGGATACAGCTCTATCCTTTATGATGTGTCAGACATGACAGCACAATTTGCAAGTATAGAGAATCTGTCACAATAAATAATATATTGTTTTATTTCATAATTTTATCCACCAGTACAATATTTAACTTCTCTTTAACCATTATTAAACTCGTTTTTAAGCTTTAACATGAACAAAGAACGACAATACTGCTAACAGAAACAGTCAGTGATAAGGATGGGGCTACAAATCACTCTTTTCAATCAGTATTAATATATTTTTGTGGTCTCTGGCAATAGCAAGCAAATTGCATGAAATAATGCAGTTTGAATTTAGTCAGAGATATTCAGAGCTAAACTGGGGTTATGACTAGACTCAATGTTGGGTAGGCGGCACTGAGGTCTCTGCTTTATTTAAATGTAGGGTACGCTGCGCATAACATATAAGCTGCTGTGAGTGACGACGATCATTAGTTTGCCCGTGTTGATGGCAGCTTCAGAGGAAAAGAGCTGATCACCACAGTGACACCATATGCTCTGCCACAAAACATCGAGACAGATGTCAGAGGGGAATTGGCATTACATTCAAAGTGGCACACGTCGCTCGGAGAGATGCACGAGGCTGCTGAGTCAGCACCTGCATCCTCGAAGTCTGTCCAATTATCCCGCCGTGTAAAGAGTACCCTGTATTCCCTCTACATCGCCTCCAGATTTAACCCGTGCTGTGGGGAAAGCAGGCCTCACTAGGCTAGCTGTTGTCAGCAACCGGCTGCAGCAGCCCTGTCAGCCGTCCCTTTGATTACAGCCCAGAGGTCACCCTGTGTTGAGCCGAACCACGGGGTCCTGCGTGTCAGGGAAGCTGAGACGTCAGAGAAGTCACCTTTGGAGGATAATAAGAGGACTGCTGACTGACTGAAGACCACCCAGGGGGGTGGGATCTGTGCTTTTCACATGAATATAAATGTGATATTGACAAGAAATTTTCCCCAGGAGAGAGACGGGAAAAGACAGCAGAGGAGAAAAAGAGTGAGTGAAGGGAAGTGAAAGCGAGAATTCAACAGCACAGCGGCGGATTGGTTAGCACTGTTGTCTCACAGCAAGATGTTTCTTGGTTAAACTCCCAGGTTGGGCCGGGGGTCTTTCTGTGAGGAGGTTGCATGTTCTCTTTGTGTTTGCATAGGTTTTCTGCAGGTACTCCAGTTTCCTCCCACAGTCCATAAGTTAAATGAGGGTTAAATGTAAAATATATACTGGTATACAGTAGTCCCTCATTTATCACGGGTGTTTGGGCCCACGCCCCCCCATGATAAGTGAAAAACTGCAGGGATACAGTAGTCCAACTTCAAGTTCAGTTCAAGTTCAGTAAACTTTGTCATATGTAATCACACTCATCACCTGTTACTCCCATTCTCCCTGCTTAAATAAACATTTTTTAAAATGTTACATTATTTAAATTTTAATTGTAGAGAAGAGAAGCTAGCAGGACATCAAAGGGATGTCGCACATCTTCAGCTCTGCAGCACGGAGCAGAAATGTACTTCTTGATCAATTACACTTCAACAACTGGACATGAAAGTTATAAAATAATTAAAAACAACTTTTAACACTTTCGTATTTTGTGATTATGATGATTTTTACGATGCGACATACTTTTAAATTTTAAGTCGGAAAACAAAAGTCGACCGGTGCATCTAGACAGCAAAGGGTTAACCCTGCACAAAGCTGCAGCAGCAGCAGAAATGTGTGGTGGCAGAGAAGGAGATCAGCTGATCAGCTGCAGGAGGGAGCTCTCTCTTGCACTTGTGGGCTTCACACGGAGCAAAATCATTTAAAATAATTTATTTTAAATAAACAACCCATAGCTCATCCATCATCAGGCCAATTGTGTCATGTCCAATCTTACTTTAAAAACCCGCGATGAACGAACTGAGAAGTAGTGAGGGACTACTGTATCTAAAACAGGACAACTGAACACTGGTTGCACATTGCTCAAGTTTCTGCTGTTGACTTCTAGTTGATGGGCTGATTGCTCTGCTTTATCATAAACACATCAGATTCTCCTCAAGGAGCCTTAATCAGGGTTTAATGGTGCTTTTAGTGTAAATTTCCTGCGGTGGTGAACGAGAAATGCAAGCAGTGTCTTTCTATGTTCAGAGTTTGTCAAAGCTCTACAAATATTGGCAACAATAAAACAAAAGCTTTACCCACAACTGCCAAAACTATGGGTCCAGAATGAATCTTCATATTTTAATTGCTGAGTGTAAAAAACAAGAAAAAGAAAGTTAACTTCCTTGAAACGGGCTGATGTTTTGAAGGGTGAAACTTTCTCAGTCTATAAATATGTGCATTTATCATCATGTACAGGTCAACCTCGGTTTACGTTCGAATTCCGTTCCTATGGGCTGAACGTAAACCGGAGCTCATCCCACGTGGCGGCTGTAAGTCCGAGTTTTGAATGTAAACCGAAACTGAAAGCACATGGCACATTATCGTTTATTGCAATAATTTCTAAGACAATTAATCGCCCAGCAAAATTTGTTATCGTGACAGGTCTTGTCATAGCACAAGTCTCCTGAACAAGCGCAACAATTTGATACACAGATGGTTAAATTAGCCCAAAGCACTCAGAAGTAGGTAAATTCCCAACAAAATCATATGGGAAAATACAAAAACAGGAAAAGAGTGTGATCACAAACTGGACAAAACTAAACGGATAAAGGGAAAAGATTAATTAATTTAGAAGCAGAGACAAAAAGTGAGAGGTCTTGAAAACTAAAACAAACAATCCATCATTTGTCTCTTCCCTCCATTGTTGCTTAGCTCCACTTAAAGGTCGGCATGCTTTTCTTCTTGTGGCGTCGGGAGGTGAGGAGCGACAGAGTGGAGAAAAAGACTTTAAAAAAAAAGGGAGGGTGAAGATTTATCTGTCAGGGAGAACAGGAGGAGGAGGAGTGGCAGCGAAGACGGTACTTGAGAATTCTTGATCATCGCCACAGCGACCAGTCACCTGGCAACCGGGTACACAATGGCTGCTGTAGCCTTGGCAACAGCTTGGTCTCCGTCGGGTACACGGGGAGGCAGGTAGACGGATGGAGTGATATGGAGAGAAGTGTGAGACCGAGGGATGCAAGAAGAGGAGGAGGAGATGATGAAGAGAGGGAGCAGGTGTAAGCTGAGAGCCGGTATATCACACCTCAACAGGTGCAGAGGATCGGCCAAATGGGTGTAAAGACATAATGAGAAATGTAATGAGCTACTGACCAGGAGAATGGGCCGCCACATGTGATCCTGCATGGGGGGTCGGGGGGGGGGGGGGGTGCACTGTGGAGATGCACCAATTTTATTTGTTGCAATGTACCAGTTCCAGTTTCCAGCAACAATTTTAGGTTTCAAGCTCTGCCATGCCAATTTTGATTTTGAACGACTTTCCTAAAAAAAAAATCACATTGTGCAATTTGACAGCAGTCCTAGGAAAAAAAAACTATTTTATTGTGAAAGAATTCTAAGAACATTTTAGCTCATAAGCTTAAATCGATGGTAACTGGTTCACCGACAGCTGGTTTAGGACTTTATGACGGAAGATGACCTTCAGACAATAAGAAAATTTCTACAAAACTTGCAGTTACTTCTACCGCTGTCGTTCTCAGATAGGAGTCCATCCCTGACTTTCTGCGTCCTCCCGCTCGTTTTAGTTTAAATCTGTTAAAATGGCTAACACCAGCGGTTGATTTCCATTCATTGTGTTTGTTTTTGTCCCAATTATTTTGACGTAAAGGATTTTTCTGTGGAAGAAATCTCATGATACAGCATCTTTTAAGTCTTACATCTCACAGTTTGACTGGGGTTTCAACTGAAGATTTCTCATATAAAGAGCTACACAGTGTGACATGGACAAGTCCTCCATGTTTTCTAAAATCACACATTGTGTGGTGAGCTTAACTATAATTAAAAGCATACAATGCAGTTAAGTGAAACATATTTCTGTAGAAAATTCCTGTTTTTTCTTGAAGGCTTTCATGTCTTTCCTCTATCTTCACTTTTAAACATCTTAGATATAAAAATGTCAATTTTTAAGTCTTCTTTTACCATCACAAAATCACTCCTACTGTGTTTTCCAGCCTATAAATTACCTACCTACAAGTCGCATCTGTCCAAAAATGTCTAATAATATGGAAAAAGCCGTAAATGCATCACTTCGCATATAAGTTGCATCTATTATGCGTCACCACTGACCACCCGGAAATGTGGGCCGGTGTTGTGCCAAATATGGATTGGCTGCCAAATGGTGGCCGCGGGAACGTGCACAGGAGGACTTTAACAAGAATGTAACAAGATTAACACTTAAAAGCAATTATTTGTTTGCTCGAAATGATCAAAGGTGTGTCTTAGTCTAACTTTACCTTAATAAATGCACTTTGACCGTCAAGTCAGCTGCATTTCAAAAACCGATTTGAGGAAGAGGGAGCGCACAGAGGGATGACTCGCTGTTCATTTCTTGGAAATTTAACAAGATAAACACCTAAAAACACGTATTTATTTGCTCGAAATTAAAGTAAAGGTGTGTCTCAGTTGATCTTTTCCTCAATAAATGCACTTTAATGGTCAAATCTGCTGCATTTCGTCAGGGCAGTGCAGCAAAATCAAGCTGATTTGACGGTTGCTCCAGATGAGATGGACAAAGGTGGCAAACTATGGCAAGCCAATTATGTCATTAATAGCCACTTTACCTATGACACAACGACATGCCATACTACTGGAGTGCCATCTAGTGTCTGAAAATGGCAGTGTTCAATATTTTCCATGTCAGAATGAATGAAAACGGTCATATCTCAGTCAAAAATTGTTTATAAATATGGGGAAAAAAGTCATAAATAAGTCGCTTTGGCCTATAAGTCACAGGGTATGCAAATTAGTCAAAAAGGTGCAACCTATAGGCTGGAAAATACGGTAAATTGTAGTGTGACCAGAGATTAAAAAAGTAGTTTTTACTGTCACATCTATGGATCAAAGTGGAAATCGGCCAGTCTCACCAGCAGAGCCGTTGATGCATCCAGTTTCTTTTTTGTCACGGCATGTTTTTTTTTTTTTTTTTTGGTCTTTTTCCGTGGTCTTAACTCAGTATTACTTGAGTTGACCCGACATGGGTTCAGAGTCTTTCCGTTGGGTGGTCCCTCCCACTTCCAGTTCTGTTCCTACAAGCTTCAGCTGAGGATCCAAGCAAGTCGAGCTGAATTTAAGATTTGACGTCAGTGTTGCTTTAATCCTCCCGCTGCCTTCTTGACCCACAAGCAGCGGGAGGGTTAGTACTGGGAATTAATTGTGCCCAGCTGATGAAGTCTTGCACTTCTGGTTGTTTGTTTGGGTGAGAGTCTGTGACATCTTTAGGTGACCTTAAGCTCAACCTTCAGGTCTGAGACAACTACAGCTGAAAAGCAAAGTATCCAGCTGTGCAAACGCTTCCATTGTAGTTTAAAATGACTCAAATAGACCCATCCTATATTACTTATTAATACTTATTGTTCCAAACTTTCTTAACAGAGCCTTCACTCTTTTATTTTATTTTTTATTTTATTTTGTATTTTATGCCATATCGCACATCCCTATAAGTCGCCTAATAAAGTGGAAAAGTCCATAAATATGTCTCTTCGCCATATACATCGCATCTATTATGCATCACCACTGACAACCCGGAAATGTGGGCCGGTGTACCAAAAATCAATGGTCTGCCAAATGACGGCTGTGGGAGTGTGCACGGGAGGCCTTTAACTAGAATTTAACAAGATTAACACTTAAAAACAATTGTATGTTTGCTCAAATATTTAGTAAAGGTGTGTCTCAGTTTAACGTTTATTTAATAAGTACACTTTGATGGTCAAATCAGCTGCATTGGGGAGGTGCAACTGGTTTCACAGTTGGTCCAAGCAGTGAGCAGAACGAAGGTGGGGGAGTATGGCAAGCTGCTTGTGTCATTAATAGCTCTTGAAGATTCTCAGTCATCCAGGACATGGTAAATTCAAAAAAAGTTCAAGGAAAGACAAAGTATAAAGTATAATAAAAAAAGTCGAGCTGTTTTTGTCTTGAACCTTTTTGAATTTGTCATTATAGCCACGTTTACCTATTACATGATACGTCATGCCTTACTGCTACTACTGTCAAATGGCTAAAAGTGGTACTGCTCTTTTTTTTTTTCAGTCAGAATGAACGAAAACAGTCATATCTCAGCCAAAAAATAGATTTATAAATATGGCAAAAAAAATCCACAAATATGTCGCCTCAGCCTACAAGTCGTAGGACATGTAAATTATGCAAAAATCTGCATCCCTACTTTGCAGTTTTTCACTTGTTGCAGATCAACTGAGAACAAAACCCCCGCGATCAACGAGGGACTATTGTGTGTATATATAAATATGAGGATACTTGAGGCACTTCTGGTCCGGCCTGTGGACATTTCTGCTGAAATAATCATGTCGTGAAATGGTTTCCAAAGGTTTCTAAATCAGTTATAGCTGTTATCTCAGTCAGTCTGGTCACAATTAAAGTACTTCTTCAAACTGAGGTCATTAAAGCTCCATCTGCGACAGGTAAGATGATAACCGTCCACAACTTTTCCACTGAACTCCACTTCAACAGCTCTGGACTTCCACCTTAAGGCCCAATATCGCAGGAATAAAATTAAATATGTGCTTGTGTTTGGACGGGCAGCTGAGGTTGTGTGTGTGTGTGTTTGTGTGTAGTATTGTACAGCCAATAAGCCCATTAGCCTCAGGTTAAATGATTTACAGCTTCAGCTTTAAGCCCCTCCTGCAATCCCATTCCAAATGCCCCTGTGTCTATCTACTCTGTCTATCTGCCTACTTTATCTCAACGATTACACCCCCCCCCCCACACACACACACACCTGTTAGTCTGGTCATGTAGACTCACAATGATACATGCTCACTGTGTACTAACAAGCTAACAGAAGAAATGTACTGAACACACATATGAAGTGTGTGTACACACCTTTTCTCTCAGCTCATTACATTGTGTGTGTGTGTGTGTGTGGGGGGGGGGGGGGTGCACATGGAGCTGAACACAAAGGAGATGTTTCATCTGCTCTGGATGTTTGTTCTCATTGTGGATTCTCTTTGAAAGCGAGTTTCCTCATCAATGCATCTAATGGCGCCATACAGTCAGCCTCCCCCTGTGATGGTGTGTGTTTTCAGTGGGAAAGAGAGATCATAGGTGTGTGTGTGTGTGTGTGTGTGTGTGTGTGTGTGTTTGTGTGTGTGAGAGAGAGAGTCTGGGTACACAAAGGTGTGCATGATCAACCTAATAAACTTCACAGCTGCCTTTCTTAGTTTAACGAGAGCAAGGCGCAGCCTCCGAGACCAAAACCGAACAAGGAATCCGCTCCGGAGGCGGATAAAAGCAGGAGAAGGAAGTGCTAAACGATTTGATGGAGCTCCTGCTTCAGACCCCCCCCCCCCCCCCAGCCCTCCTCTTCAAAACCGACCCCCTCCTCGTCTCCTCTGCCTCCTCTTGGCCGCAGTCGTCGTCTTCTTTCAGATGAATAAAGTGAAGGAAAAGAAAAGTGAGAAACCGACAGCGGCAGAACAGCAACTCCACTTACAAACACACAGGCATCATAATAGGGTGGCCAAAGCGTTGCCACGACAACACAGGGTGGAGGGGGGTTACAGCAACAGGCAGGCAGTGAAAAGGAAAAAAGGTAGAGTAGGTGGTAATAATGGGGGTGGGGGGGGGAGTAAAATGAAAACCCAAGATGGAGGTTGTTATCTTGGCTGTATTTACCTGTGGCTCTCCTGCCTCGTCTCATCACTGATCCACCGTGTCAGTCAGCGAGTCCTCGGGTTTTTATCAGGCTGCGCTTAATCAGACGAGCTCCACGCTCCGCGTCTGCGTCCACGCTCGCACGGAAACCTGTTGACGGCATTTTAATTTGTTAGAGATTAGTGATGCTGCGGGGTCTCCAGATGTAACCACTATACAGATGTGACATCAGCTGGCATAATTACCGCCCCGACGACAGTTCACCTTCAGCTGCGAGCTTTAAAATGTTTTTTTGTTGTAGTTGTTGTTTTTAAAACGCAGTTTGACGCGTCGCCTCCGAGGAGCCAACCTCTCCTGTAATCAAAGACAAAAGGACGGTGGCGTTTTTGCCCGAGCAAAATGTCTGACGAGCCACTGAACTGGTTCTCATTCTGAGATGGAACTGGTTCAGTCTGGGTGTCAACCCGTAGCCATTTTAGCCTCTTTGTTGGGTTCTCAAGCACTCCTAAGTTTTATCTCGGCACACCTGAAAAATAAAGGAACCATCATTAGGACTTTGTAAGGAAGCTCAGTTCTCAACCTTTAGATTGACCAAAATATTTATTTGAAATAAATATGGAATAAACTATGACGGTCTTAAACTTGACTGTAAAATCTGATCTTTTTATTTATTTATTTATTTATTTATTCATTCATTTCATTTCATTACCAATAAAAACGCAAATACAATTTCAGAAAATTAAAAAGAAAACAAATATAAAATGAAAGGAAGCAGAAGAAGAAAATTTCTTATCATG
>JARVLU010001354.1:5828534-5845953 GCA_031762415.1 Simpsonichthys santanae
AAATTATTTAATTGGACAATGCGACTTATAGGGCGGAGCGACTTATAGGGCAGCAAGTACGGTAATAACGTCCATTTAATGGACTGATAACATCTGAAGCCGCTGCCGCCAGAGAGGTGACATTCCAAGTCCCAAGAGCCAGCAGCGCTAAGGGCCCCTCCTTCAGCTGCCACCCACGGCACCCTGCACCTGACCCTATGGCTCTTTGCAGACTCACATGGAGTCAAAATCATGTAGCTCAGTCGAGCTGAGCCTGACCTCGCCCCATAGGTCGAGGCCCGGTCAGCAGGTGCTTGCTGACAAGCCCTACTCTCAGACCTAGCTCCAGGCTGGGGCCCTTTTAACCCACATCCAGGGGAGGGACATCAAGCTCTTTGCTGTACTCTGTCCATACAAGTGTCATGAATTGTTCTTTATCTGCCCTTTAAAAATAAGATCATTCCTAGCTTCTTAAAGAAGAAATCAATATGTGACGTGTGATCGTGTGAACCAGCTGAAATGTGAGTGTCTCTTGGTCTCTGCGATATTTGAGAACCCTCAGCCTGATGACATTACAGGACAATCACACCCTTTTTGCTATTTGAGCTCCATTACTCAGACATATCAACAATGAAACGACTTTAAATTTGAGTACTAAAATGCAAATAAGAAAAGGTACAAAATTGTTGAGCTCTGCTTTGTAGGACCCTCTGAAAAGTTCAGAAGAATATTAAGAAGAATCATATCAATCAAATCTTTGGAGGAAAAGAGCAGAAATCTGATTGAATGACGTGTTGTGTTGTTGTTTAAATCATGAGAACATGGGTAACTTAGCACAATGTAGAACAAACTATAATTGTACAATGAAAGCATAATGTTTTCTGCAGGGACAGACTCAGTTGCTTGATCGTCTAAGCTGAACATAAAAACAAAAAACAGTCCAACGTGTTCAGTTTGGGCCTAAAGTATCAAAACCTGGGGAACTCTTGAAATGGAAATACTTGGAAATGATAAAGATAACATTAATCTTAATAAAAACATCTATAACCTCTCTTCTAATCTGCATATGAGTTCTCTGAGATTAAAACAATCTTCATTTCTAACTTTCTGAGCTGATCTCCCAGTTCAAACCATCAGACAATGTGTGGCTTCAGCTGGAGTTAAATGGCTTTATGAATCATATTGACTTCTCTTAAACATGGGAACAACGTGCAGTGGGAAACATTGCTGGACTTCTGCTATGAAAACAGTTTGTGAGGTTTTTAAAATCCAATTAGCAGCGAGTTTAATTTGAGTTATGTTACAGTAACATGATGGTCAGACACCAGACTGGACCGTTCCCTGACACCGAACATCGCCTGACTGGTATTTGTGATATTGCTCCAAAGTTCACACATATTTCTGAGTTCATTCACTTTTCAGGTCACTTCTTGTTCACATTGTTGGTGCCTTTGGAGTATTGTGATAGCAATCTGACCTACAGCCCCTCCAACAACAATCAGTGTCATTTGAAGTTGTGTGCTGAAAGCTACATAACTTCAAATGACCGGCGTCCACAGAAAAACCATTTGGTTTTGAGCTTGTCACATATTTATTGAACAAATCTCAGTAATATTTTGCCAAAGTTCCCAGATTTAATTATAGTCTTTGTGTCCGTCATCCTTCAGAGTGGACAGCCCAATATTACAGCATGTGCGTTTTATTTTTCTGCTCCACTCTTTCCTGTTTCCTCCCCTCCAAGGTTATCATTTCTCCCTGATGGGTGACTCCACACCATACTGTCAGTGCCGTTTTCGGTTCTCCTCCGCGCCGGCACCTCCCTGCCTGTGACACACTATCATTTTCCCCTCCAGCAGTTTTCAATTTAGATTGGTAAAACCAGGATGTTTTTATAGACAGGAAGGAAGTAAATCTTGAAAGCTGCTCTGAGTGACTGTTTTCCTGTAAAGCGTTTCCATTTGACCCGTTGTCAGGAGCAAGGCTGGTCTAATGGAAAGTGGTGTTCCATTATTCTGACGAGCTCTCACAGTCTTGTTTTTCTCTTTATAGCTGTCAGTGATGTAAAAGTTTTTCAAAGGGTAAAAAGTGACTGCATTTGATTTTAGCTAAAAGGATCAGAGGCCGTGGTAAATCTGAACTGTTACTCCTCAATGACATAAAAAATTTGCTCAACTCCCCCAAATTTCTTTTTTCATACAGACTTCAGTATGCCTTGTGATGACAGGAAGCTCCTGTTTCCCAACTTACAAAATGCATTATTCAAAATTAAAGGTGGGCAATCCTGAAATTCCACATTTCATGTCACAAAACTGTCATGATCTGAGCCTTTGTTGTTGTTTTTTTGGGTTTCTGTGATTCTTGTGTCCTGTTTTACTCGTGTTTCAGCTTCCCCTGTGTTTTTCAGCTCATGCGCCTCCGACTCTCACCTGATCCTCATCATTTCTCCCCAGGTGTCATCATTTCTCTATTATTAATCTCCCTTTAAAGCTGTGTGATATTTGTACAGCTGTTCATGTTTGTTCCATCTGTCTTCCAGAGCTTTTTTTTCCCCCTTGTGAGTATTTTGATGCTGCATCAGTTTTTGTTTTAATTTTTTCCCCAATAAATGAGCTTTTCTTATTTGAAATCCTGATTTTTTTTTTTTTTTTTTTTTTTGAGTTTCTGTCTGCACCTGGGTTTAATACTCAACAATCATGATAAAAACATAATGTCAAAGAGCTTGTACAATCTATTGACATTCAGCTAATTTAATGGGGAACAAGCCAAGCTAGCGATACGACAAATGTTAGGTTAATATTAGTAGATCTGATTGTGCTAATTGTGGTCAATTGATCAGGTTTAATCCAAAAGTTATCCAGTTGTAGATGTGCATCCAAGGGTTGTAGGCAAAAAACATTATTGCCCATCTTCATTTCCTAGCATTTTGAAACTCAATAATTAAATTGTCTTGTTGCACTACTTTCAGTCCCACTTCAAGTCCTAGAAACTAATCTGTGTTACAGAAAAAATAATGTTTTTTGTTGTTGTTGTTTTTTTTTAACCACAGGAAAAATAAAATCACGACGTTACTGTGACAATGGATATATTGCTGCACCATCTTTTGCTTCTATTAATAATTAATCTCTTTCTGCCCACTTTTCTGTCTGCCTGCAAATCGTTCGTTTCCCTTGACTTTGCAGAGCGAACGCTGCTACACTCATCCTGTGATAAACAGGAAGAAAAGTCCCCGGGCTGCTGAGTTCCCTCACAGAGCCTCACTCCTGGGTCAGAAGAGGCAGCACCTGCTTGAACTCAATTCATTTTCAGCGGGACACCTGCAGAGCCGCCCTGGTTTTGGTACCAGATTCAGGACTCATTAGTTAAAAGAGACCAGAGAGAGGACTTTCTGTCTGTTTCACAGACAGACCATTGCTGCTTCCCTGCACAGCTGACTGTCCTGAGCAGAGTCTCACTGAGTTGATCTCATTAAAAATCCCCTGATTCTCACACTCAGTGAGAGCCCTCATCATTAATTAATTGCTCTTGTTTGTTTTCTTGCATGTCAGTGTGGTCATAGTCCTTTCAGAAATACCCATTGCTCTTGTGCTTACATACAGTAGATTGCAAAGTGTTGGCCACAGAGAAAGTGACAATAAAAACAGGAGTGTTTGTTGTTTTTCTATAACCAGCCATTTCGATTCGTATTTGCTCGGGTGATGTGTGTCCTAAAACTGACGACAACTGTCAAAGATGCCGTCAGATACTTTGAACACTAAAATGTATTTAAACAAATTGACTGAAGCCGTTTCAGCTTAACTTTGCTTAGTGAGACATAAGAATTAAAGGCTTAACATCTTTTGTGCAATCTGTTCTGCAATTTTACTTTTAACGATTTTAGTAAAGAAAAAAAGAAAAAATAAACATTCTGGCTCTCTGCTGGTATTTGATATTTCTAGAAGCCTTTGTTTGTCACAGAGAAGGTTTGTCGGTGTGGAGGTGTGTATAAAGTGATGACAAGTCAAGATGTCAGCTGCTCACTGGGAGGGAGGGGCAATATCAACAATGTCAACGCAGATTATTCATCCTCTCTTGGTGGTTACTATTATTAAGGTCATCTGTGCCTTTTAAACTCTTCCTGGTGAGCAGGAAAGTTAGGCTTTGACGAAGTGGGCATGGTGGGATCCCAGTAAAATAAGAAGTGGGTCAGTTTATGATCCACTGACATCTGATGAAATCCTGCATCTGTGAGACGTGCACCAGAGTCTGAGTTAGATTTGGTCAGATGATGTGAGCAGGCAAACCGCATATAATTTATTATCATTTTAAGCATCTGCTGCCATTCAGGCTCCAAGTTGGCTGTTTGAGTCAGTGACTGGTTTGTTGGTATAGATCTGTGACATCTTTAATGAAACAAATGCTGTTTGAAAAAAAATTAACAATGTCTGATGATAAACAGTTGGCATACTTTAATAAACGTGACCAAACAGCAGGGCATGTGAATGAACTTTGAGTGTGTTTAGTTATTTTACTTGTGTGTGAGCCAAAGAACTGGAAAAGCTCAGAGTGGTTTTACACTGAAAGGGTTCTCTGAAAGGTCAGGCTACTAGAGAAAACAATCATTTGGGCCCAGATCTTACCTCCGATCATAGCTAATGTGCATCTAGCATTTTTTATTTGTTTCAGCTGTTCTCAATGAAATTTAGTCTCAGATTCAGCCAGAACTGGTAGGAAATTTAGTTGTTTTCTCAGTGTGTGTTTTCTGCACTCTGTATGCTCCATAATTTTACTTGATTAATGTAGTCATGCACTGGTTACACATTTTCCGAACGGAAAATTATCATGGATTTGGTCAGTTGGTCCCTCAACATAATTGATAATATTTTTTCCACCAGACGGCAGGGTGCTGGAGAGCCCTCATGCCCGAAATGAACCCACACAGCTGGGTATGTCATTGATTCCTGAGGGAAGTGGACGATGATGAGCCTATTTGTTCTTTCTGTGGAGGACATAGAAGATGTGTACATCATTGGATTTATGATAACAGGTTTCTGCTTTTATGGAATGGTCAGACACCTATAGGCCACTGAGAAATTATGAAGACATCAGCAGCAGTTTAGGCCATGATAAAGCTGCCAGTGAAGGATTAATTTGTGCCTCGACCTCTCAGACTCATATGCTTAACGAGCTCAACTGCAAGCTGGACGCGATTTCTGAGAATCGTAGGCCACTTGCGGCTCCTGGAACTCGCTGGCATGAAGGATTCGATCTTGGAGAAAGCTAATTGAGCATGGACTGAGTGAAATGTCCACAAATCTGTCTGTTTCTCCATTGAGTGTACCAGCAGAGCTTGAAGGCAGACAGCAACCAGAGTCTGGCGGCCCAAACAATTGTTGTTTATCTGAATTTGGCCTCCCCGCTGGCTTTAGATTGGCCATCTTATCTCAAATTGCTCCTGGAGGATGCATAAACTAGAAGCTTCTGCCTGTCCACCCCCACCCCCTCCTGAGGACATCTGTGGCCTTATCAGAATTGTGAGGCTGATAGACACTGTACCATCTTATCAGAACTTTGGAACTTTCTAGAGTGTTTATGGACAACTCACCGTCTTTGTTGACCCCTATGCATAAATATGTGTGTCTTTTGTCTATTTATGTTGCTTTTTTGTGCTGAGGTTGTTTCTGATCTCCCCTTTCCTCATGTTGTCACTTTCCTTATCTCAAAAGGTGGCGTCGCTCAAGTGGCTGCAGCTTAGTCTTCCCATGCATCTTTCTTTTGTTAATGCACTTTGGTAACAGTTCCTGTTTTAAATGTGCTATACAAATAAATTTGACTTGACTTGACACTGCCCTTTTACAGTTATTGTGAATGATATTAAAATGTTCAATAATCAGTCTTGATGAGAACCAGTCAGTAAAGGGACAACAAGAGGTAATTTTTTTTTATTATCTTCAAGATTTGATTGATGTGACATGGTTAAGAGAGCCCTTGGGAATTGTTTGGCTTCTTACATCACCTCATCACCTCTGTCTGCAGCTGGGTTCTGATATGAGCTCAACAGGGCAAGGATGGGCTGTAAGGAATTTCTACAAAATGAACCTTTTCAGTTCGGGAAGGGAGAATGGGTCAGAATCTCAGACAGGTGAAGGCATTGATAAATGTGTACATATAAATGCATCGATCTGTGATTGCTGGCTGTTCTCCAGTGCTTTGTAATAAATCTGATGAAGTCTACAGCTGATTAGGGAACGTCTTTTTTCCCACAATAAGTACTAGCTACATATTCTTCGAAAATGTTATTATGAAATTATGTTATCCCACAAGACATGAAAAAATGAAAATAATCTACAACAAGGAAAACCCTTCCATTTACTGACCTAAAAGCTGCAGAACAACTGACAGGGCTATAAATCTAGCTCTATTGAAGAGCTGGATTGTCTGAACGTCAGTCAGTAGCTACAAAACATCAGCTGCAGGACACAGAGTTCGAGCGTTAAAACAAGGCAGCTGTCTGCTGCTGGGGCCCATGAGAATTAATCTACTGCAACAATAAACACGGATAATTATATTGTTGCTCCAACAATCACTAAACTAAGACAGCTTAGGACCAGAGTGTTTAAATAAAACCCCCAAACATCATTTCTCTGTTGGTTATGGCTGTTTAGTCGTGCTGACCATCTTGATTTGCAGTGACTTTATCATTTGTTGATGCACATCCAGTTATTACTTTCTGCAAGCTTTACTAAAATCCATTGATTAGTTCATGATATATTTCGCTAACAAACAGATAAATTAACACATGCATACAGATGCGCAGAGGCACACGCCTGCCTGCCTTTAGAAGCAGCAGGTGATCGTAAAGGAGTGATTTCCTTCCATCTGCCTCCAGGTAAAACATGAATTGTCTCTAATTATTTTATTGATGGTGAAACTTCAGTGGAAATTGAGGATTTGACATGCTGATGGAATCATTATTATGAGGTAATCTAACTTTAATTCCTCTGGGCCCAAAGTTGACAATCGCTGCCAGAAGTCTGAGCCCGGAGGTGAAGATTAAACAAAGTGTTCTTGTTAACCTGTCAGTGCAGGATGCACATTTGAAGAAGTACCTTTCTGTGCAGCAAGACCTGCTGATCTATTGATCTGTGTTCAGTCAACGTTTAAGGCTGGATAAGTGGTTGTGTTTTCTCATCAAAGAATTGAAATGACTACCAACCTAACCAACTTTAATTCACGTACAACATGTCTGACAGCAAGTGCAGTCCAACAAGACTAAAGGAATTAAAAGAATAAAATGTCTAAACCATTAACTCTAATCTAACCATATAGGTAGAATCCTGATTCATCTCATTTATGTTTTGCATGCTCATGGTGAGATATACCAGTAGCAGTTTCTTAAATTATTTCTGTTATGTAAGAAGCTGTAATATAAACATTATGTCATGCGCACAATAACTCGATGTGGTTTAATTTGATGTATCTTGAAGAATTAAATTTCTCATTATTTATTTCAGATTACCGGTAAAAAGAATATTTTTGATTAAACCAAGAAGGTAAGAGCCATAAATGTCATGGAGCCAAAACCAAAGGGGATCAGTGTTGTCTTACTTAACTTACTTAACTGTTTTTTTTTTTTTTGTTTTTTTTTTTTTTTTGTCGTTAGGTTACAAAATAGAAGTTGTATTTTCCAACCTTTATTACATTGCCAGTTATGCACTGTTAGTCGTTTTTTTAGCAGAAATATCATGACATTCCTGCAGGAAGTGCCCCTTACTGTACCAGAAGTGCTACAACTAGCTGTTGCTATTCATGCTTTGAAAAATCCATCAAATCAATAAATTAAGTGATGGAAATTATTGGTAAGGAAAATATTAAGAAACTTGTGTTTGCATGAATGACTATGAAATATTTTGGAACAAGGTTGTATTAAAGGTTGCAGCAGTCTCTTTACTTTTTTTTTCTTTACTTGGCAGTGGGAGCTCCAGTCTGGGAACGACGTCCCAGTTGCAACTTGGATAATCAGAAAGGTTTGCTTACAACTGTGCTTAGTGACCAGTTTAGCTATTAGCACTACAGCTATTAGCACTACAGCTATTAGCACTACAGCTATTAGCACTGCAGCTATTAGCACTGCAGCTATTAGCACTACAGCTATTAGCACTGCAGCTATTAGCACTACAGCTATTAGCACTGCAGCTATTAGCACTGCAGCTATTAGCACTGCAGCTATTAGCATTACAGCTATTAGCACTACAGCTATTAGCTCTACACGCTAATAACAATGCATTGTTTCTGCATTCTGTGTGTATAAACATCCATTCATCCATTATCTTTTGCCTGCTTCTTCCCTTCACTGGTGTCCATATCCAGCCATCACTGTGCTAGTGGCAGGGGACACCCTGGACAGTCCACAAGTCCATCACAGGGGCACATAGAGACAAACAACCATTCACACTCTCACTCACACCTAGGGACAATTTAGAGATATCAATCAGTCTAACAGCTGTTAATCCTCTTAATAGAGGTTGAACAGGACTATGAGTAACTGGAGATGCAAACTAGAGGATGACATTTTTTTCCCGGAGTCCCGTGGGTCACTGGATTCCTGCAGGACAGGAGTCCGTTTTATTATTGCACATGTGATTGAGATGGAATGGAACCAGACTAAAAGACAATGGGAGCAGACAGGATCAGGAACCAACCAAAAGTACAAAAAAGAAATAAATGCCTATTTTTTGCAGAATACAAAGTAATATAAAAAGGAATGGGTAGAAGATTGACAAACAGAAACAAAATCTCAATTTGTATGCATCCTTTATGATTGTCTATTGTCTTGTTGTTCCACTGTTGCCATCACTCTTTGGTAAAATCATGTCTCTCTTGTAAATGAATCCCTGAGGCTCAATGGGATTAGCCTGTATAAATAAAGGTTGAACGAAAAAGATCAAATCAAATTTAGTGTATTCCCTAAATACTAAATGAAGAAAAAAATGTGAGCAGTACAGAAGCGGGAGCCATGTTACTGGGAGTGGGATGGGACAGGATTTTTTTTTTTTTTTTTTTACTCTGTCCTGGGATCGGACGGGACAAGATTTTTTCTGTGGGAAAGGTCAAATAAATTAATGTTTATGCAGCAGTTATGACTTTTTGTGCACAAATCATTGAAATTGGAAGTCGGAGTTATAGTGTTGGGGATACTCCAATTGACTTTTTATTGTCATTGAACTTGAAATTTCTACTTCCATGTACAAAGGTTTGAAGACATTTGCACATTTTGCACTAGTTATAAGCTCAACAAAAGTTCTGATTGAAATGAAAGTCTATTTCAACCAACAGAGGAGTTCAAAAAATTATCTATGTTGGGTAAAATTAATTGTCCATATGTTTCCTATAAAGAAGCCAACAACCAAATATCTGAATTGTTGTTTTAATACAGTATTATGTCAGAGCACGTTTATGGGATTAATAGAATGCATTTTTATTATTGTTTTCTATTAAATTTTTAGTTTTGGAGTGGCTACTCTGAAAAGTCATTAACTTTCCTTTGAAATGTTTAGTTTTCTAGTAATGAGAGGTGTTGGTGTCTGTCTGGTATAATACAGTAAAAGTTTCTGAGTGACACCAAAGAAACTAGGACCTTCATGGTACGGCTCTCCCACCATGAGGGAATCCAAGCAAATGCATGAGCATGATGTTCCAGATTATCTTGAAAAACAAACAACAAATAATGAGAGAAGCAGTATTTTTATTTTTTTGTTCTCAGATTCATTTTATTCAGATTCATCTCATATTTGCTGGGAGATACACCAGTCTTGTCACTGAGACGACTTGTACAAAATAAATCTGGTCTCGACATGTTTTTGGTTAAAACAGCTTCTGGAGGCAAAACTAAGAGAAAACAATAAAACAAACAAAAAAAAAAACAGTTTAAAAGAAAAAGAGCACGTTAACAGCTGATCTGATCAAAGTGTAACTGTAAACAAATAAATTCACACTTTTTTTTAATTTTTGTGTTAGTCCAGTGATCAGATTTAGTCATTGATTTACTCTTCTTCATTACATCAGCTCTCAAATACAAAAACCTGAAAACGTGCAGCTGAGGGACCTTACTGAACAGGCTGCGATGCACAAAGATGACAACATTGTTACAGATGTTCAAACATTTTCCTTGCTTAGTTTTAACGCCTCGTTAAATCTTGGATTTTCCTTTTTTTTTAATTGTTTTTATTTTTGTGGATGTAAGTGCAGAAAGAAGGAAGGACATCTGTCATGTTAACTGACCTGAACCTTCAACAAAACATCTGCTCTATATCTTGAACAAAACATAGAAAGTTGCCATTTTTGGAAGTAATTATTTCTGAGTTGTTCAGCCTTTATTTGGAACATTTTGACAGCATTGCATAGCACCATGAAAGGGCACAGATTTAGCCTAATTTCAAGAGTTTCTGAAGGGAAAGAAGGATGGCTCTCCTTTGTCTGACTTTAATAAAATCTCCTGGAACTGGTTGATGTGACTGTTGACTTGGTGATGGCACTACTGCCATAACCACCACTGCTGCCACCCATACCAAATCCACTGGACAGTCCACTGGACATTCCACTGGACAGTCCTGGAACAGAAGACAAATGGTGAGGGTTATAACATGTTTTCTTCCTTCTGTATTGGCACATTGGTTTATTTGCCACATTCATTCATGATCTAGAAGTTCAGACACTTACCACCTCCTGCAGAGGACTGCTGCACATGGATGATGGCTTTGGAGCCACCACTGTTCAGTCTAGAAGTTGAAAAAATGAGAGTTAATACTTCAAACATAAGGCTGAAGCTTCATCTGTAAAGCAGCAAATAATTTGGTTGCACCCACCTGCTCTCCTCTCCCTCCAGCAGTTTTCTGTAAGTGGCGATCTCAATGTCCAGGGCGAGCTTGATGTTCATCAGGTCCTGGTATTCGCGCACTTGGCGAGCCATTTCTGTCTTGGCTTTCTGGAGAGCTTCCTCCAGGTCTCTGATGCGGAGCTTGGCATCCTTCACCGCCAGCTCGCCGCGCTCCTCAGCCTCTGCGATCTGAGCCTCAAGGTTGGCCCTCTATGAGAAAGGATGTCACAATGACTGAATGACGCCACATGAACAGTGCAGTCTCATCGGGTTAAAGGTCCTGGAATGTACCTGTGCCTTGACTGCCTCGATCTCGTTCTGAAGCCGAGAGATCATGCGGTTTAGATCAGCAATCTCAGCCTTTGTTGAGCGCAGGTCTGTGTCGTACTGTCCTGCAGAGCTCTGCATCTCATCAAACTGTTAATGTGAACCAGAAGGCATAATAAGAACCATGATCCAGAAAGAAAGGCCGTTATGGCACCATTACATGCTGATGCTACTTTGATTTTATTTACCTTCTGTTTGTACCAGCTTTCTGCCTCAGCCTTGCTGCGGGCGGCAATGTCCTCATACTGAGCACGCACTTCAGCCACAATAGAGTCCATGTCAAGGTTACGGCTGTTGTCCATCTCCACGATGACAGAGGTGTCCTTAATCTGACCCTGCAGCTCACGCAGCTCCTGCAGAACCAACGGTTGAACCTCTTTAGCTCATTTTTACAGAACATCAGCAGTAATTATACTGTGAAAACATGTTGGCTTATAAGATCTACATACAGCTTCATACACAGCCCTGAGGAAGTTGATCTCGTCCTGGAGGGCATCGACTTTAGCCTCCAGTTCCACCTTGTTCATGTAGGCAGCATCGACATCCTGGAAACCAAATGTACAGGTTTTTTTTAACTGTCTTTTTAAAATACAAATGTAAGTGTTTAAAGAGCCATATTATTAATTACCCACCTTCTTCAAGATCACAAAGTCATTCTCAGCAGCTGCACGATTGTTGATTTCATCCTCATACCTATTGGAAGACAAGGGTATACATAAGCGTGTCGCCATTTCTTTGGATATAATTGAACAATTTGGATTGCAGATGCTGTTTGCATCAGTTCTGTCAGCACTCACTTCTTCTTGAAGTCCTCCACCAGGTTCTGCTGGTTCCTCAGCTCTCCCTCCAGCTTCATCTTCTCATTGCCCAGTCCGTCAAGTTGCCTGCGCAGGTTGGCAATGTAGGCCTCAAACATGGCGTCGATGTTTGAGCGGGTGGTGGTCTGTTCCTGCAGGAGGCTCCATTTGGTCTCCAGCATCTTGTTCTGCTGCTCCAGGAAACGGACCTGTGGAGGAAAAGAAGGAACAAATGTCAAATCATATATGTATTTTTTTAATAATAATTCATAGTCTTGCATAATCAGCTGACGTTCAATAAGGGTTTGATTTAGTGCATTGATAAAAGTAGAAGCCTTTAAAAATGGGAGGAGTTGAGGAAAAAAAGGGCGTGTCAGTTCTGGTATCTGGTTTATTGATGCCCCACCTTAGCTGCATGACTGAGTATGAGCACGGAAAATGCCACACCCTTTTTACACCACCATATTTTAAAATTCAAAGTTGTGAATCTTTTCTGTTGTACATATAAAGAGAGAAGGTTTCCATACAGCATGGTCCAGTCAGTTGTCACCATCTTGTTAATCTAGTTAAGGTGTTGCACTCATTGTTGCTCCTGCTGAGCTTTGACTCATCCGGTGTGCTCTGCTGAGCTATCAAAGTCTCCCAGCCATAAAATAATTTACAAAACTAGGTGTGGCAGATAAACCGCAGAGAACAAAGCACTACAGAACTTTGAACATGAACACTTTCCTTTGTGTCCCAAAGGTGACTTGGAGAACTTGGTGTCAGGGGAAAAACAAGTCACAAGATAACTTTTGTGCATGCAATTTGGGGTTAAGATCCAAATGAAGTGAAAGCTGATTTATGACTTTGTACTTAACATTCATGTTATCCTTATCGATCAGGTGAGAGGTGCAATGTGCAAATGTCAGACTTTGGACCGTGCGATCGGAGGGCGGATGCATCCCTGTTCTGCCTGCCAGTGTGCAGCAATATAATCACCACCCATGTTGATTTAGTGGGCAGAGAGGCTCCCGTCAGCTTGAACACAGCTTTAAGTCAAATGTCATATATTTTGGATGAACTGGAAGAGGAAGCTCAAACTGTCATGGCGGCAGACTGACTTGATGTCTTTGTGAGCTCTTCTAGTGAATCATTGGTGAAAATGTCCCAGAGACATAATTCCCAACATTCCTTGCTCTGCAGTTTTGTTAGCACACAACCCACGTTTCTACGTGGGGACCAGTTTTATTTATTTTTTGACTCAAATTGTGTCATTTGTGTCTCTTAAAATTCAAATGCATTTGTTTAAAATAAGTCAGGCCTGCAGTGCATGCACAGAAACTGTGTGACAGACACCAACCTTGTCGATGAAGGAGGCGAAGCGGTTGTTCAGGGACTTGATCTGCTCCTTCTCCTGGGTGCGGACGGCCTGGATGCTGGGGTCGATCTCCAGGTTCAAAGGATCCAGAATGCTCTTATTGAATTGGACGGGTGTAATTGTTTGCGAAACAATACCTTGGTGTCCGCCTGAACCATAAGCACCAAAGCCACTTCCGAAGCCAGAACCAACACCATAGCTTGTTGACTTTGAGATGACGGATGGGCTTCCAAAGCCATAGTTAGACCCGCCATAGTTGGACCCACTGGTCCTGCTGAAAGAGGTGTAAGATGCGGACCTTCTGCTGGACGGCCCCGAGACTGACATGGCTTTCCTCATCTTGGTTGTGTTGAAGATTGTCCGCTGGCTGAGCAAAAGAAAGCTGAAGATGTGCACGCTTCAAAAGGAGAGCCGAGTCCCTCTGAGTGACTGGCTTCCACCTCCGTCTGCTTTTATATTGTACCAGATGAGGGCTGGAGGGGAGGATCCCCTTCAGCCACCTCAACCTGTGTTCTCGCTTTAGCCGTCAAGCCACCCCCCCACTCCCACACCTACAGGTCCAAGTGACAGAAGCCGCTCGTCCTGTTAAACCGGTAGAGGAGGGATACGCTGGGACACGCCCTGCAGTGGGCTTTAAAGAACTTCTATGTGTTAAAATTCCATTTGGAGGTTGAGGTATGTTTGGATGAGATAGAAAATACTTTACAACAAACTTATATAAACAAAATGGTTGTTGCAAAAAGGATTTGCATCCTTTCTAAAGTGTCACAAAATGATTCTGGCTCAACTTCATGAATGTTCAGCTTCCAAGAGAGGAGCAGTCGCAGACATGAGTTATTGGTCTACGTGGTCTGCACACAGGCCCGTGATGGGAACATGCACAACGCTCCTTACACACTCATCAAGTTTACTCTGTGTCGTGCTATTTTGAGGTTGCAGCAGCTTTGTTGCTTTTCCATGGAGATGGTAGCTCACGCTCCAAAACCTCTGAGCATTTTGTGCCAAAAAGCCAAGCCTGGGGTAAACAAAAGGCTAAACTACAAGAATGAAGAGATATTTCAGGTTTATCCAACCAAATGCCCGAGGGAGGGTGACCTCATTAAATTCTTGTTGCAACAGAGAGCTAAACAAGTCCTTAATGCTGGTAAATAAAAAAGTTTTACGCTTCAGGCTTTTTAAGCTTACAGTGCAATGATTTTCTGTGAAACTATCTCTTCACGTTAATGAGCGCTGGGCATTAAAGAATTAAAGATAGTATCTGCAGCTGAAACAATCCACCACACCCTCTCCTTCCATTCTGAAGCACGTCTGTTTCGTCTCTCTGCACTTTTTTTTTTTTTTTAGGGGTGAGGCCTGCAATTGTTGGCATTCTTACCAAACTTTTCACATGAACTTGCCTTTAATTTCTACTATGGTGTGAAAATTTACCCCCAAGCCCAAATTCTTCCTGTCTGAAAGCTATTTAGGAAAAAGAAAGATCTTCTCGTGTTTCGTTTGAAGCTTGAACCAACGTGCTTCACTTCCTAACGTTTGATTTGTCAATGTTAAAACCGTAAATATCTGGATGTGCCTGCTTTTTTCTCAGGCTGTGCCACTTCATGGTCTGTGTCTGTACTTTACACCGCATGATGCCTATAAATGAGCTGCACTCCTGATGAAAAACTTGCATCCATGAAGCTCAGAATATGGAGATTTCAGTAAAACAGCAAATGAAGATTTCCAAAAAAAAAAAAGCCTGCTGCAGGTCAGTGAAGACAAAAGAATAAAAACAAGTGATATTCACTGAAGCGCTGTCTGTTCTTGTCCAAGATGCATCATCACTCATGGCTGTCATCACTTCAGAGCTCAAGCCTGGTCAAGTCAGGGTACTGGAAACAGGTAAACATGATACATCTGATAAACCAGGCCCCTGCAAATGGAAGTTCATGGTTTTGTAAAAGCTGAGCCATAACTTTAAAATGCACTGAAGTGGGCCAGTAATGGACTGGAGTGAAGATTTTAGCTTCACAAGATGTTCTTAATGCTGCATTTGAAATGTGTTTGTAAGACTGGGGGTGCATGACTGAACACACTTTACTACTTCAAGAAAAAGGGTTTGCACACACACCCAAACAGTGTCAGAAGACAAAAAGTATGGTTTGTAAAAAAATACACACAAGGAGAGAAAATCAATCTATTATTTTTATTTTATTTTTAATTGGATAAATCCATTCAGGAGACGAGAATGTTATAGAAGAAGGTAAACAAAAAAAATCTAAGGTGCGCTCTCTCTTTTCTTTATTTTATTATTTTTAATGTAAATTGAGTGAATAGTTTGAGCTCTACTTCAAATGTTTTGTCCAAAAAAAAAGAAACTGTTTTGAAAAGAGAATGGGCGTTGGAAAATTAGTGCTTCGCAAGTTGCACCGCTTTACCTCTCCATGCGAGTGTCTTCCTCATACCTGACACTCACACTCTATCTTATCGGAAGAAACCATCTGTGCAAATCATATCAAACCATAAATGAAAGACGTATTTCTGAAGATGTAGTTTGACAAACCGTCACTAATCAAATCAGAAGACATACTGCCTAATGTAATTTATTAAATGTTGCATTGATGACTGCTACAACAGAATGCACTGCATGGGTGGATGCAGGTAAAATATTCTGAAATGGAGGGTTTTTTTTTTGTTTTGTTTTTTTTTTGTTGAGAAAATAGATCTATTTAAGATCAGATCTTGAACTGATCTGAGCTACTTCGCAGACTTTCCTTTCATACCTGTGTAGTGTGTGTAAACTGGGTGTGGACCCTTTACAATGCCCAAGGTGTGGTGTGGTAGGCTATCCGTCTTTCAACTGAACACTTCAATGAGTAGCCATGCACAAAATGCGTTAACAAGGACCGGCATATTGCAGTAGAAAGACTATATTCATCATCAATCTGTTTAGGTGTAAATGAAGACTGATCTCTGTATGAATTATAAAGATGTAAAACAGTTCTCTCATATTTATTCACTGCGTAGAGCTCTGTGTCATATGCCATCTGAGACCACACACCTGATAATCCTTTCCTACTCGTGTTACAGCAACAAAGGTTTGATTCAGGCCTACTAAGTTATTTCAAAGTCAGGTCAAGTCGAGACGTACAGGTGTGGCAAATATGTGGCATTAAGTATTTATTGCAGTCTGCTGCAGGAGAGCACACAACTGATAACATGTGAGAACACTCTGAAGTAGCTTTTACTGTGCTATATTTTACATTTTAAAATTGTTAGCCTTATAATTTAAGCAGCATCTAACAAACTTAAATACACACATGAAAGTTATACATTTTCAAACCTGAACATACTCGTCTTTTCCTCTTGACTGTACAACTTTCATTTTTTTTACTAAAAGCCCAATGAATGGGTCAAATGAAATCTCCATTCATTCTGAAAGTGAAGCACTTGGTTGTTTTTTTGGGACTAAAATATGAAAAATCGCAAATTAAATTAATGATAAAAGTTTTTGAAAGCTGCCGCTGTCGTTTTTGTCAATGTTTGAGATATTCCACTTGTGGGTGTTTTGAAAGAAGCTTTTGTAGTCGCTTCACAACCAAAGTGAACGACCGAAGATATTTTTTAGATTCCACTTGTCAAGAACTAAGTGGATGTCTGAAGTCTGTTCACTGTCACTGTTGGGTTTCCATTGCTCTATTTAAAGCTGCACCTCTGGTAGTAGAAACCTGCCGGGCAGCTTCGGCCTATCATGTCTTGGAGGGATTTGCTTTGTTCTTCTGTCTTCAAATGCAGACCTTTAGCAAACTAAACACCAGATGCATTGTTGAGTTATTAGTGCACAATTTTATGCTAATGATGTTTTTTTAATGCAGTAGTTTGGACACAAAGACGAGGTCGTGCTGCTTCCATAAAGCAAACTACAAACTCGTGTTCACAACAGAGTAACAAATACAGTGGCCGACTAAAACATATTACAGTTGCACCTTTTGGACAGCCAGGTGTGAAACACAGAGCAAGATACTTCTGGTCCACCAACCTGTCCATCCACCCATCCATCCATCCATCCATCCATCCATCCATCCATCCATCCATCCATCCATCCATCCATACATACATACATACATA
>JARVLU010001354.1:5884106-5895222 GCA_031762415.1 Simpsonichthys santanae
ATGGAGCTAGGTTGTTGAGAGCTTTGTAGGTTAGAAGTAAGATTTTGAATTCAGTTCTGGATTTGACAGGGAGCCAAAGTAGAGAAGCTAAAACTGGAGAGATGTGATCTCTCCTATCAACTCTCATAAAGACTCTGGCAGCAGCATTTTGGATCAACTGAAGACTTTTTAAAGAAGTTTTTGGACACCCAGTTAATAAACCATTGCAATAGTCCAGTCTAGATATGACAAATGCATAGATCAGTTTTTCTGTATCATTTTTGGACAAGCTATTTCTAATTTTAGTGATATTACGCATGTGGAGGAAAGCAGTTCTGGTAAATTTTTTACACCAGTTCTGTCCTCCCTTCACTGGCTCTCTGTGCGTACTAGAATAGTCTTTAAAATTCTTCTCTTGTCCTAGAAGTGCCTAAATGGCCTCGTACCTCTTTATCTCTCTGAGGTACTGGAGCCATACGTTCCCTCGTGTGCCCTGAGATCATCTGATCAGCTGCTTTTGGCTGTTCCATAAACAAGACTGAAGCTCAGAGGAGATCGAGCATTTGCAGTCATGGGCCCCAAACTCTGGAGCAACCTGCCCCTCAACATTAGGCAGGCCACCTCCCTTCCTGTCTTCAAAGTTCTACTAAAAACACATCTAATTTTCATTGGCATTTCACAGTGTGAGTTGATTTAGTGTTTTTCTTGTTCTGTGTTGTTTTTATTACTTTTAATCAATTATTCAGTATTATCATTAGTGTGTGGTATTTTTTCATTAATGTTATTGTTAAGCACTTTGATAACAGTTTCTGTTTTAAATGTGCTCTATAAATAAAGTTGACATGACTTTTAAATGAGGGCGTTAAATAAGATTTTAATCAAAAACAACAACAAAGTTTTTTACATTTGAACTGGAGGCCAAATTAATGCCATCCAAAGGAAGTGAAGGACTGCAAAATGAATTCCTAAAATGCTCAGGTCCAAAACCTACAACTTCCTGTCTGAGTTTAAAAGAAGAAAATGAAGGGTTATCCAGGATTTTGTCTTTAAGACATGACTGTAAACTGGTTGTATTTATCAGACTTCATGGACAAATATAACTATCATCAGCATAACAATGAAAATTTATCCCATGCCGTTTAATAACTTTACCTAATTGAAGCATATATGTACAGGCAGTCCCGACTTACGGCGCCATTGACTTACGACATTTCGGACTTACGGCGCCACCCCCAGTGACGTCATCACACCTCACGTTAACTTTTTTATGCAGCATTTTACTTCTTTTTTTTTTCTTTGATTTATTTGAGGGTATTTTGTTAGCTAACCGCTTGAAATACAGCTAAACGGCGTTCTAAGTACGCTGTTGTTGTGTTACATTGAAAAAAAACGTGTTTAAAACGTGTTTAAAATGTGTTTAAAACGTGTTTAAAACGTGTTTAAAATGACGTTTACGGCCGCCACGTGGGTAGCGCTCCGACTTACGGCGAAAATCCGGAGTTACAGCCGCCACGTGGGTTGAGCTCCGACTTACGGCAAATCGAGTTACGAACGGGTCGTAGGAACGGATCTTGTTCGTAACTCGAGGACTGCCTGTATAAAGTAAAGAGTATTGGTTCAAGCACTGAACCCTGAGGAACTCCATGACTAACTGGTGCATGAAGAAGAGTCATTATTTACATTTACGAACTGGAATCTATCAAATAAATATGATTTAAACCAGTTTAGAGCAGTTCCTCTAATCCCAAAGAGCCGTTCCAGTAATCCCAATCTCCAATGCATTTGGTTTGTTTCTGTTACTGTGAAAGACAGAGATGAGGAGGAAGTAAGTGAGTAAAAATGTATCTCGCTCCCACACATGTTAACGCTTCGTCAAACATCTGTCACAGCACAAAGTGTGTATTAATAAGTACACAGGGCACAAGTACAAAGTTACATGAAATGAACAAGAGGAGACAGTGAAGTTCATTCAAGGCCACACTCAGATGAGGGAAAACGTGGCAGCTGTCCAAAACACATGAAGCGCATGATGAGCTCCTGCATTTTCCAGATTCCTGCTGTTGCTTTGTCTCATGCTGTTGCATTTCTCTACACTTCCTGTCTCATCTTTTGGAAAATTTGGGCAGTTAAGATCTCACTGTTTCTTGTACATGAAATCAAAACTCTGTTACTTTAAAGGCAGAAACATTTGTTGTAAACATTTATAGATTTTCAAGTAGTCCATTTTTTATTTATTTTATTTTTTTTTTGTCTGTTTTTCACTCTTGCTATGAGACAGACGTTGCCACAACACACCGAGACAAACTGAGAGTGGTGGTGACACTGTCATGTGGTCTGACTCATGCTGCTTTCATTCATGCTTCCTGCTTGGAGCTTTTTTTTTTTTTTTTACTTTATTTATTTTTTACTTTTCTCTATAATTTAAGATGGTTTTGTTTTTCTTGAGTTTATATTTTCAAGAAAAACTCTTAAGGAGAAATAAAACAATGAAAACAGATCATTCATGAGGTGAAGTAAAGCAAAAAGCTTAGCAAGGCATTTGGAGTTTCCCTCTGTGGGAGGATCATTTTATTTTACGCTCTGAGGAGCAGTGTTAAAAAAAAGACCCTTGGCCACAACTCACTAAAACTTTCCCACTTAGATACTGATGAAGGAAATTATAATTTATCTTAACTGGTTTAGGTCCTATAACATGAAGTTAAAGGTGCAGTACAGTCACATTTCATGTCAGAATTTAAGTTGAAGTGAGAGGAGCTGGAGATATGGTCAATTCTTGTAAAGAATGTGTTGCACAAACTCATGCAAGATCTTACGGGACCTTTTTGAACGGCAGCCATTTTTCTGCTGACAACAGTCTCTGACCCTTGAAAGGTAATCAAATGTAAAGGTTTGTTCAGTGATTTTTTTTATTGAAGGGTTCTTTAAAAAGCTGTCCAGTAAACACACAGACAAAGGCAAAATCCTGACTGACTTCGGTGGCAGACTATATTTTGTTTTTTGGGTAAAAAAAAAAAAAAAAAAAAAAAAAAAAAAAGAAGCTCACGTTGTCCTGTGGTTCCCAAGATTTCAGTATTAGATTATCACTTTTCCATTGTAAAAACATCAGAAGTGGCTCTCATGGGAGGTCCCATTGAAGTGCCTTTACAGATAATTATGTGCAGCCTGCTGAACGAGGACATCCTTTGTTTCCCTGTATTCTGAGCAAAGTATCAGCTAACCTTTGTTTTTTGTGCTTCTCCAGCAGATCAATATGACTTGGGTAATAATTGATTTGCCTTTAAACTTATCAAATTCCACAGTTTTGTTGCAAAGAGTGTTAAAATCCAATGTGACTATGAGCCTGATTTAATTTCTACTATCTGCTGCTCTTATCTCACGTGGCTGTAGATACCGGTAGGCAGGATGGTGAAGGCGTGTATTTTGGGAACCCGCAGACCACAAACACAGAAACTATGCAGCATCTGGTACATGATGCCCTTTTATGGACTAACCACAAGATGTCTTCTTTCCTTGCAGACAAACAAAGTAGAACCTATTCTTCCCCAAATCGTCTAACTTTTAACTTCCAGCTTTAATTCATGCAACTTGTCTTGAGGTTTTATTTTTGCTGAACATCAGCTAGTTTTCTTGTACTTTGAGCCACTGGTGTCTGTGGCTTGTTGTTTTGGATGTTTACATGCTTCGTGCATCTCCTTGGTGACGGAAAACACAATGTATGTTTAAAAAGGGGGAACATGAGAGTGACTGGGGGAATCAGAGAGCAGTGAGAATAATCAGGAAACAAAGAGTGGACGGTGCAGCAGTGGGCAGGGTTTGGGAGACCAGCTGTTACTGGAGAGAGGCGTCACTATAAAAAGTTCCCCACTTCCCCCTCCTGGCCTCACTTTTCAAGTCAGCCAGCTCTGAATCTGCACCTCGCTCTCATTTTTTTTAATCCCATTAGAAGTGAGATGCATTCCTCCAGCATGAGCTTCAGATCCTCCAGCATGCAGACACCTTCTGCCCGGATCTCCATGACCCGCTCTGCTCCTCAGTACCGAGCTGCCAGTATTTATGGTGGTGCTGGGGGCCATGGCGCTCGCATCTCCTCGACCTCTGCATCTTCCCTGCGCTCAGGTGCTCCAGTCTCATCCTCCTCGGGTGGCTTCAAGCTGAGCAGTGCTCTGGGGGGTGGTATGGGTGGGGGCTTTGGAGTCGCGTCTGCTTCAACCGGCACAGGCGCTGGCATCCTGGGCAATGAGAAGGGGGCAATGCAGAACCTGAACGACCGCCTGGCCAACTACCTGGACACGGTGAGGAACCTGGAACAGGCCAACCGGAAGCTGGAGTTGAACATCAGGGAGGCCCTGGAGAAAGGAGGTCCTGACATCAGAGATTACAGCAAGTACGATGCCATCATAGAGGATTTACGCAAAGAGGTATGAAGGAGAACTATTAAAATGTGGAAGTTTGCGTAAAATATACTTGAAACTGTGAAGTTTCCGGCTGTTACAAAGTCATGACACAAACAATGAAGGAGTTTTGTGTGTTGGACCTCTCTTATGTGCTGACAGTCATCACTGCATGTAAATACAGCCCTAACAGTGTTTTTGTAACCTACACAAGACCTAACGACAAGAAATGCTCAACTTCCTGTCAAGGTTATCAAATTTCAAGCCAGAGAGTTAAGGGTGTGGTTGCCAAGCTCCAGCCCTGCTCTCAAAACTGCTCAGGGCCTCAAACGGGCCTCAAACTTCCTCCTGATGAATCACAAACACGAGGCGTTTTATCACAAGAGGCTGAATGAAAATCTCTCAGGCAACCAGCACACGTGAAGCAAGAATTTCCAAGCGCCGGTTGGATGGTGGTTCTTGTGTAGGAGGGCCCCGATGGGAAACAGATGTGTGGTGAAATGACTCAAAAAAAAAAAAAAAGATTCCACATTGCCAGGAGCGAGTGTCCAGATGTGAGCAGTGGTTGTACAACGATCCGCTTCAGTCCAGAGAGTCAAATGTCACATTCTTTCCTTTGGATCCAGAACTTCAGCGTGGCACAATGACACATTGATGGAGGCACTTCTTCACACATGAAGGGAGAAAAAATGTACACGTTGTTTTTTTTTTATGCACCATCACATAAACTCCCAATCATTCATAAAGTATCAATTCATCTCTCAGCCCATAAACATAGTCGGTGATAAAAAATGATTGACAGCGACAGACAGGAAGTAGATTTCTACAGCAACGAGAAAACAAAGTTCTGTTTTGGCACAAGAACATCATATCTTCCTGCTCTTCATTTTGGTTCCTCTTTTATGAACAAATGTTGGCTTCCCTATGTGCAACTGTAAAGTGGTTTGTTTTGTTCAAAACAGCCTGTTTTACATGCAAATCATAACGTAAGGCCATCAAATTATACATTTATGGAGGATTCATCTAAATCAATAACTACTTTTGTCATTTTTTCCCCGTCCTGTCCAGATCTTTGATAAGATAGTAGACAACGCTCGCTTTGTGCTCCAGATTGACAACGCCCGCCTTGCAGCTGACGACTTCAAAGTAAAGTATGTCTTTTTACTCTTATCTTCAAGTGTTCCTGTCAGAGGATGTTAAATTGAAGATACCATATTTTTCGGCCTATAAGGCACACTTCCTTGAATTTCCTCAAAAATCTTCAGTGAGCCTTATGTATTAATTCTGGTTGTGCTCGGACTGGTTTTATGTGGTTCTTGTGAATGAGTTGAATAAAGTTTGACTTATTTGACCGTTTTGTTTCGCTTAATGCGCCTTATGGTCCGAAAAATACTGTATGTGTCTGTCCTTCTCATCCCAGTGTGGATGTGAGCAGATGGTGTGTTACAGATTGTGTTCCTTCACTCCTGCAGGTACGACAATGAGCTGGCGATCCGGCAGTCTGTGGAGGCGGACATCGCAGGGCTGAAGAAAGTCCTTGACGACACCAACATGAGCAGGATGCACATCGAGAGCGAGATGGAGGCTGTGAAGGAGGAGCTCAGCTACCTGAGGAGGAACCATGAGAATGTGAGTTCATTGATACATCACACTAACTTTTGTTGACAATATTTTTGTATCGTAAAACAATGTGGTGATATGAGATGAATCAGAAGCAAATGCTGTCTGTGCTTCACATTTCTAATCATTAGAATGAAACTATGAAAATGTTTTGTGAGTTCATTGATTTGAACCACCTCCGCTTCAGGATGTTGGAGGAGTTCCTCAAGTAAACTGCTCACCTTTGGTGTTTTAACAAGATTTTAATGGAGCAGCTAGGGGGAAAAAAAGTCACTACTTTTGCTAATCGCTCTTTGATTAAATATCGTTTGCGTTCTTTTCCCACGTAAACCACTTTCAGTCTTTTGACAAACTAATAGACTTGGAGAATCTTAATCAGAATTACTTATTTCAATTATAATGAGTTGTCTTGATCCAAATGGAGGAAAACATATCCAAACCAAATGCTACCACCTCTACGTTTGACTGATGGAATGATACATTTGATAATAAAAACACAGCCTTGAATTAATATTTCTATAAAAACAAAACTGTCTCGTCACGTAACTTCTTCGATTCTCCTGCAAAGAGCAGCGATGTCTCCTGAAGCCTGTAACATTTGTTCATTCTTCTCCAGATGATGATGCTTTAGAACGTCTGACGTCCAAGTCTTGAATATCAATAGAAAAGCCGTGAAGAGTTGAAACTTTGACTCAGAATGTTTGAGGTTTTTACCAGCACTGACCTCAAAATCCAACATGGCTGCTGAACGCTTACAAGTGATGATATCTGCAGTGATAGAGCGTTTATTAGCTCTTCAGTCTGTTTGTGTTTTCTTAAATCTGTCCACATACGGTAAAACCTCTGCTGGTAAATGTATTGTTGTTGGAACAAAAACAGAAACTATTAAAAAATATATATATATATTATGAGTTTGTTTTAGGATTGGCACTGAGCAATCCCACAGAATTTCTTGTAACTGTTGGGTATGATGTTCCTAGATCCATCTTTTTGTGGCAAATGAACTGAGGCATGATTATAGTTTGAGAGAGGCCTTCAGGCACTGAAGTTACTTTGGATTTCTTTGTGGTCATGTGAAAAATGGACTCACTTGAATTATTGTTGTCTGTGCACAGTCTTTCTGACTTAGGATCGGTGCAGATCAAACTCTTCAGAGATAGCTCTGCAAAGTTTTTCAGTCTGATTTGATCTAATTCAAGCAACTGCTTTGTTTGAGAAGGTTTTTCAGTTTTATCTCACATTAGAGCCAAAAGACAGCCACAACTGAAACTATGCACACACTGTGTCGACTCTGTTCTCACATGTGGAGTGAGATGATAAGAGTGTCTCAAGGACCAAAAAATATTTTCCTTTAGTTGACTAAAGGTCAGAGGAACCTGTCACACTAAACTCTGGAATTATTGCAAATAAATGTGAGGAATCAAATGAGAGTAAAACGTGAAAGGTTTCATCACAACTCCATCTGTTCTTCTCACAATGAAACAGGAAGTCATGGAGCTGAGGAACCAGATCTCCCAGTCAGGCGTCCAAGTGGACGTGGAGGCTCCTAAAGGCCAGGACCTGTCCCAGATCATGGAAGACATGAGGACAAACTACGAGAAGATCGCCATGAAGAATGCAGAAGACCTCAAACGCTGGCATGAAAATCAGGTAAAGCGGACCTGGAAGAATGTGAAATCATGGAGACATCGTCGTGTTTGCTCAACGTGCTTTTTTTCTGTCAGATTTCAGAGGTGCAGGTCCAGGTAACACAGAACACCGAGGCTCTCCAGGGGGCTCAGGCGGAGAAGGGCGACTTAATCAGACAGATCCAGTCCCTGGAAATCGAACTTGCATCGCAACAGAGCTTAGTAAGAACTTAAAACCTGTTTGATACATTTTTATTTGTATCTACAAACATGTATCGCCCCATCGTTTCAAAAAAGTTGTGCATTTAATGCGATATTATGTGTTTATATTATATTTATATTTACATATCCTTTGTTTATTTGATTTGATTTACATGTGAACAAATGTTCACTCGTTTGTTGCACTGCGTTCACAGAAAGCCTCTTTAGATGACACTCTGCTCGGCACAGAGCAACGCTATAACATGGAAATGGAGAAGTACAATTCCATCATTCTGCGGCTGGAGGAAGAACTTGGCAGCTTGCGTGCAAACATCCAGCAACAGACGCAAGAGTACGAGGTGCTGCTCAACATGAAGATGAAACTAGAGGCTGAGATCAGCACTTATAAGAGTCTGCTGGATGGAGGAGACTTTAGGTAAGAACTATGAAAAAAAGACAAAAGTGTTTTTGTGTTGATTTGAATAGTCAAGAATAGAGTACTTTAAGTTACAGTCATCAATACAACATTGTTGTTTTTATATTTGGTAAGCCAAAATGTTTGTATGTGTTTTAGGTTCCAGGATGCAGTGGATGAGCTGGAGGCCATAAGCTAATTTGGATTAAGAGTCTTCAAACACCTGTAACAATCAAAACTTCCAACAATTCTCAATTATGGAAAAAAAGGTGTGGCCTAAAATATGTTTTATACCAAAATCAGTTACGAGGGTGAAATGAATTTTTAATAAAGCCACACACAGTGAATAAAACCAGGAAGTTTTAGAAACATTCAGTGTCTGACCTGACAGAAATTAATAAAATCAACTGTTGCCAAGAGTTCTTGTTTGTTTTCTTTAATATAATTGTATTTTATTTTTCATTTACTGCACACTGAGTTATATAGATAAGAGTCGGTGCTACATAGCATTAAATAGCATCTTGATGCATGCTAAGCATCTTGATGCATGCTCAATAATCCATGTAGAAAAATCTAAAAAAGTTAAGTCTGGTCCTCTGGACATTCAAAAAACAGAACAAACGTTTCATCTTTCCTCCGAAAGACTTCTTTAGTCTGAGAAGCTGTATTCAGCTCTGTCTTATAAATAGCACCGTCTCATAGTGGATCAACCATTCTGCTGCTGACAGCCGAAACTAGATGCTCACATGATCAAGGAGGACCATCAGCCTAACGATGGATTGTTAGCACCCTGGTGATTGTTTGCTATTCACAAGGGGCTGAGTGATACAAGCAATAACAGCACTGTAAGAGGGAGACAGTTGAACACGGAGGCCTGCACCTCTGTTTAATGAAGGACGGTTTCTTTTCACAAAGTTGGCCTCCAATTTTTGTGAAAATTAAAGAATTTTAAGTGCGCTTTATAGTCACCAAAAAAAAAAACCAAAAAAACAAAAAAAAACAAAAAAAAACAGTAATAGCCATTTTTGTGTTTGCTAAGACTGATTAGCTGTGACGGACATGTTGAATCAGGATTACTCCAAATGTGAATCAGTTGTAGATGTTCATCCAGTGATTATACGTAAAGTGTTTCATTAAAAATCAATCTTGTGCTTCATGAGATATTTGGCTAACATAAAAAAAATTACAAAGAAACAAATGGTATGATGTACTCCGTTGCTGAGGGATTTGAGCAGTGAACGTCTGTTTTTGAGATGAGTGTTTTTCTAAACTGAAGAGAATACAAGAAGCCCTTAATGTTTTTGATGCAAGATATTGTTTGTGTTTTTGCTTGTCCGAGGTGGCAAATGAAGAATCCTTGCGATTGGAAGGAGCAATTTTATCCACCGTCAGTGTATACGGTGGCCTGGACCATGCTCCAGTCCAGTCTGCTGTTCTTGTTTCTTCCAATGAACTAACATCACCTCTTCTTCTGATTCAGCTGCACTCAAATTCAAAACAAGAATTATGAATTTAATTGAAAACAGCCTGTACTGGGAGATTATTAACATTTTTAAAAGCATTTTAAACACCGTAAAATACCTCAAAGATTCTAAAAAAAAAAAAAAAAAATATCCGCCTTTTTTTCATCATTATCAGTTTGATCAAATTCTGGTTATGTATGTGACAAATGTGCAACATCTTTCACATTAAAACTAATTTACGTTATTTGCACTTAAAAGCGTTATACAGTCATGGAGTATGGAAGCCCATTTCCGCCACTCTAATAAAAAATAGCAGAAATTATCTCAAAATAATGAGATACTATCTCATTACTGTATTTTGAGATAATTTCTGCTATTTTTTATTAGAGTGGCGGAAATGGGCTTCCATGTATTTGACCAGTAGGAGGCAGCAAGACAAGAAACTCTGCTAATGTACAACTTTAATGATCTGACTGCAGCTGCTTCTCTTAAAGGAGCTCCCTGAAGTCTTATTTACTGACACTGCTAATTCATGTCTGACCCTTTAATTCTGAACATCTAAACTGCATTTATTATAACCCAAAACAAACATGCTTAAGAAGGAATGAGCCTTGTGAGGCACAGGATCTGCTTTTCAACTGTACAGAAACAGATGTGTGCAGTAACAACAGAATGTGATGAGTTAAGAATGGGTCAATGCTTTGTTGCTGAAATACATAAAATTGCCCCTTAAAGGTGTTGATGGCCACATATGTTTCTTTAAAAGTATTGCTCTGCATTAATAAACAGTCAACACAACACTCCTTCACATGGAGTCATCTGAGGTGGTTCGGTCATCTGATCGGGATGTCTCCTGGACCTCGCTTCATAGTACAGGCATGTCCCACTGGGAAGAGAACCCGAGGCAGACCCAGAACTTACTGCAGGAATGGAACACCTCGAGGTCTTTGTGGAGGAGCTGGAGCGTGTCACTACAGAGAGGGATGTCTGGGTTTCTCTCCCGTTTCCTCTGCAGACCAAGATAAGCAGAAGATGGAGGTCCTCAGCACCATCATGGAGTCTGACCTGTGCAGTGACATTACGTCCTCTTCTGGGCCCAAAACATACTGCAGTCATTTATCTGTGGGAGATTTATTTATTTTTCATGACAGATGTACATGTTTATTTGTTAAAGCATCTGTTCAGAGCTGTTTCTGAGCCCATACTTCAACTACAGAGTCGTGGACGCAGGTCTGCGTTTTATTCAGCCATCTTCTTTGTATGTATGAGTTTATTGAATTCTAAGAATATTGAATTATATAGCATGAATAATAATGATGAAAATTTACAATTATACAAATTCATTCAACCTTTATTTAGGCAGGTTAATCTCATTGAGGCTCGAGGACTCATTTACAAGAGAGACCTGGCTACAAACTA
>JARVLU010001354.1:5915374-5931225 GCA_031762415.1 Simpsonichthys santanae
AAATGCAGCTGCCAGGAAAAAGACAAAGAGGGAGGCCAAAGAGGAGATATATGGATGCAGTTAGAGAGGACATGAAGTTAGGTGGAGTGAGGACAGAGTGAGGTGGAGGAGGATGACTCGCTGTGGTGAACCCTGAAAAGGGAAAAGCCGAAAGAAGAAGAAGAAGAAGAAGAAGAAGATTGCTCATCCATTTCTGATATATTTTTTTGAAGTGCATTGTGATTATGTTCACATGCTTGTACAGTACTTTATTCAAAACTTACTGTATGTATTTTAATAAAATGCAATCGGTTTTTCAATCATGTGAGCAAACTCAGTTAGGCTTCCCTTTAGTTCCGTAGGATTGATAATATTACACACACAAAAAGCTGTTCACCTTTTATACATTACTGTTTATTAATGTGTCACAATAGTTATTTTCAAAATTTTCTTCTACTGTTAATTAATCTGAGTTTATTTGTTGTGTTGTGCTGCATTCAAGTACATATCGGCTCCTGTTCTTTTGTAAAGATCTTGCTTAACAGATAATCGCTTCCCAGCGCTGATTAGTCTGAGGGAAAATCTGACTGTTGTCAACATTTCCAGTTTGAGTTTAAGCTCAGCTCAGTTTCTGTGCTCACCGCTCCGTTGGCGTGCTGCTGCTGTCACTGAGAGACTGATCAAACTAAAAGATACAATGAAATCATCAGTACCCGGTCAAATCTGTCATCGCAATGCTTTATTGTGTTAAAACATTTATTTTATGTTGGTAAGGAGTCTTATTGAGAGAAGAATGTCTTTTCCAAAAAACATCTGAAAAAAAAAATGCAAGAATTTGAGAAACTGCATTTTGTGAAAAAATGTGGCGTGAACGTTAATTAGTGCTTAATGACTGAAGACAATTAGCTGAAGAAACTGGAACTGAGTTGTTAAATTTAAAAGAAGCAGAATTTTGACAATTAAAAGAAGTGAAATGTAAGCTAAAAGTTTCAGAATGGTGGCTAAAAGTTAAAAGTAGCAAAATGCTAGCTTAAAAATTGCCAAATGATAAAAAAATAAATAAATAAATAAATAAAAGTACCAAGATGTTAACTAAAAGATGCAAAATGTGAACACTTCAATTTGGACATTTTTATTGAAAATACAAAATTGGCAAAAATCCCAAACTTGAGCTAAAAGTAACAAATCAGTAGTTTCAAACTATAAGTAGCAAAATGTTTGTTAACACTCACTAAAGAATAAATACAGAAAATGTTAGCTGAAAGATGATAGAGACAAACACAAAGTTAATATTAGCAAAAGTAACAAAATACTATCTAAAAGCTACATGTAGCAAAATGCTCATGAAAAGTAGCAAAAGGCTAAGTAAAAGTAGCAACATTAGCTATAAGTAGCATGAGAGGACTGACTGGAAAATGCATGCTGAAGCAGATTTTTAATAAGAACTTTTTTTTAAATGAAAGATTTAAAAGTTTTTTTTAACGGGGTAGTTGTTTTTTTTATGTTAAATACTTTAGTAAGTGTAAATGTTATAAAATACAAAACTCAACTCAAATGCTTCCCAAAAAGCTGAACATTTTTTACTTTTGAATTTTTAAATAGCACAAATTATTCAGAAGTAATTACATGTGAAAAAAATGATAAAAGAGAGAGGAACAGGAGCAGTATTCACACAACAAGGACATTTTACAGCTAAACATAACTTATCGCTGTAGGGTACCATTAAAAACAGTAAGGCCAGGACAAAATTATTAATAAAAGTTATGAGAAGGCTGGAGGATTCAGCTAACTAATAAAATATTTCAAGTTTAATATCCAATAAAAACCTTTAAAAAGTTTGTTTAATAGGACCCCCCCCCCCTTACTTTGTTATAATATTCATATACTTTTGAGTGTGTATAGAATAAATTTAATTATAAAATGTGCACTAAATGCAGATTTTTTAATTTAATGTCTTATTATTTATATACAGTATAAAAAAGACAAGTATACAACAATGTTCACTCAGTTCATCTGGACAGCTTCTTTTTTTAATGTTATTTATTTTTAATTGCTGAGATGTTTCATCCTTCATCAAAAAGACGTCTTCAGCCTGAGAAGTTTCAAACAAACTGGAGTCCCACAAACACCACACTCCCATAGTGGAAAAAGCAGTTTAACCATAACTGTCCATAACTGTTGTTATTATGGCAGTGACAATGAAGTAAAGTAAAGTATAAGATGGTTTATTGGGCCCGCCCTCTCCCCCGTCACCTCCTCTGAGGCAGCCATGCCAAAATGATTCAAAACACCAAAGCTTATGCTCAATAATCCAGGTCCAAATCGGACTCCAGTTTGTTTGTGGCTCCTCGTGCTGAAGAAGTCCTTTGGATGAAGGGCAAAATGTCTCTGAAAAAATAAAAAAAAAGAAGAAAGCATCCAGATGACCTGACTGAACATTGTTGGATTTGTACCTGGATTATTGAGCATGAACTTTGGTGTTTTGAACCATTTTGGCATGGTTGCCACAGAGGAGTTGATGGGGCAGAGGACGGGTCAGAAACCATCTTACCAGCAAACTGTTTTGCCTTTTTCACTATGAGAGTGTGGAGTTTGCGGGGACTTCAGTTAGATTGTGGCTCCTCGGACTGAAGAAGTCCTTTGGATGACGGACAAAATAGCTCAGCAACAACAACAAAATAATAATAAAAAAAAAAAAAAGTCCAGCTGACCTGATTGAACTTTGCTGGATTTGTATCTGGATTATTGAGCATGAACTTTGGGACTTTAGTATTATTTATCATTATCTGAAGAACTCTACATGCTCTGAGTTCTACACTAAATACTGTACTTTGTACGATGCAAGTCTGCAGAACAATAAGCTCCCCTCTTTGTCACAGTGCAAGCTTCCCACACCTCAAAATAATGAGAAAAACTATTATATAATGTTACAGCTGGAGTTGGAGATCTAAAGGGGTTGGTGGTAGTGGTGGTGGTGTCATTATTTAACGTCCCTCATCCTAAATTCACTTTGAATCAGACCGACGGATAACCTTCTGATCTCCTCCATCAAAGCCTGCTCAGACAGTTGCCTTGCATCTCGCTCCAAAGCCGACTCTAATCGCCCCTGATTGACTAATCACTGAAAATTACTTTTAATGTGATGCCGGCTTGTGTGTGTTCCGAATAACCTTAAAATGACGGGCGAGTGTGTGAGGCCCTTTCTGCGCCTACTTGATTTCAAGCAGCAGCGTGACGTCGTTTGTGTGAAGGTGATTTTGGAAGCTAACGAGACAAAGCAGACTGGTTTTTTTTAGCTAGAAATGGTTGATTGGCCCTTTCATAATAAAGAAATAAATAAACACAACAGTTTGGGTTACAATCGCAATTTTCACATTTGTCATCTTCTCTGGCAGGCTCTGGGAACATTTGGGTATGAAATTCCCAACAACCTCTGTGTGAGGAGTTATCATGAAATTGAAGCTGTGCTGAAACTGGCCTCTGATGTGGTTTTTGCTGAACCCATGCCTGAGAGATTTTTGAGCAGAGAAGCAGAAGAGGACCTTGTCACCAAACCATGAAGGGAACCTTGGCTGCAGCCGTGAAGAGACATTTTTGTGATGTAGAAATAAAATAAAACACTACTGCACTGCAACTGTACTTGATCCAAGGTAAATAAATTGTGCATGTGTGTGCGTGCGTGCGTGCGTGCGTGCGTGCGTGCGTGCGTGCGTGCGTGCGTGCGTGCGTGTGTGTGTGTGTGTGTGTGTGTGTGTGTGTGTGTGTGTGTGTACTGAATACACACACACACACACACACAATATATACAGTATACAGTATACTGTTTATATAAAAGTCAGCTAAAACTTGGTTTAGTAGTAGCTGAGAGTCATTCTCTTTGTAAATACCGAGCATCTTTTCTTAGCTGACAATAACTATTGGCATCAGCAATTTGTTTGTTAGCAAAATAATTTGTTTGTTAGCAAAATATTTCCATCCATCTACCTACTCATCATCTTTACCTGCTTCGCCTTTGTCGGGCCACGGGGGTCGCTGGTGCCCATGTCCATCAGTCCCTGTGTGAGCGGAGGGGGACACCCTGGACAGGTCTCCAGTCCATCATAGGGACACAACGAGACAAACAACCATTCACTCACTCACTCACACCTAGGGACAATTTAATTACCAATCAGACTAACATGTTTTTGGGAGGAAACTGGAGTACCCGGAGAAAACCCAGACATGCACAGAGAGAACATGCAAACTCCACCCAGAAAGGCCCCCGGACCGGGATTTGAACCAGGGACCTGTTCACTGAGAGGCAGCAGCTCTTCATGCAAGAAAAATGTACCAGTACATCTACAAGTCAACCCAATTTAAGATGGCGGCCTCAGCTAATCAACAGTATCCATCAACAACAACAATAAATAAATAAATAAATAAATAAAAATGTCTATAACCCATTTGATAATACAGATATTGTGCTAAACTCTGTGTGGTAGAAAACCCTAGTATGAAAGGAGGCACTGCTGTGCTTTCTTTAAGGATTGTTAAGACTTTTATTATTTATTTGGAACCAGCATCAATCAAAGACAAAAAAAAAAAAAAAAAAAGTCAAGTCTCGTCCTCTGGACATTCAAAAAAAAAAAAAAAGTTTTGTCTTTTTTTTAATTTATTTATTTATTTTATTTAATGTCCACAGGACCAGACTTAGCTTTTTTTAGATTTTTCTACCTGGATTATTGAGCACGCATCAGGATATTTTCTAAAATGGATCTAAAAAGTTTAACCAGTTCAGAACTCCTTTAAGGAGCCAAGGGCAGATAAAGCAGGACTGATAACAGGAATATTTATTTCAAAAGCTGCAAAAACAAAATGTTCTGCCTTAAAACTCCTAAAACAGTATTAAATCCAGACCACAGGGATCAAACTGTTCATGTAATACCAAACAAATACGTCTTATGATCAGTTTGACGTGCTGGAGCTGTTTTGAGCAGAAAAGTACCTTCTGTTTGTATTTTTTTTAACTACCTTCCTTTTTATGTTGTGGCTGTAAAGTATCTGAGGAATATGAACTATTATTTGCTCTATCTTCTCTTTGTTCCACCACAGTTTTCTTGGGTAAACTAGAATTGAGGCGTGGGCATATTTCAATGTAAAGTTTGCCATCACTAGAAACATGTAACGGATCAGTTTTAGGATCAGAAGCAGTACCAGAACTCAGGAGTAGTTTAAAGGTTTTATTTTTGTAACCGCTTCTGGTGGAGGCTTGGGTCCAGACCGTGGTCCAATCTTCTCAATTGGTATCAGGGCAGGAAGAGGGGCTGTGGACTGGGTGAAGTCACTCATGCAGAGAAATCTGCTGCAGGAACGCATGATGGTATGTCCAGATCTCCTGGTCCAGTGATGGTAGCAGGGGGTCAAGAGTCAGGAAGACAAACACAAGCAGAGCAAAAAGTGCCGAGAAGGGGGATCCAAAAAAACGTGGTAGAGAGAGAGCATGCAAGGGTCGTTTAACCTCGGTCAGAAAATTGTAGAGGTGTCCAGTCAGGAGCAAGGCAAAAGCAAAGAATCAGGAGACGATGCAGAGTTCAAGATCAGAAATCAAGGTCGAGGAGAACGCTGGAGAATTTACTGGCTGGTGAGCTTTCAATAATCTGGCCCTGAGAGGAGTGAGAGTGGAGCTTAAGAAGTGAACTGAACAGGTGTGGCAGGTGAGTGGTGACTGCAGAGACAGGTTGCAGCAGATGAGTGCAGATTGCTGAGTGAGTGTGACAGGAGCTGAAGACGGGTGATAGACAGTTCAGGACCAAACAGGATGAAATAAACAGAAACTGAGGGGGATCCAGGAGCGAACTATGACAGAACCCCCTCTTTAAGATCCGTCTCTTGACAGAGCTCTAGGCTGGTCAGGGTGAACCCTGTGAAAGTCCCTGATGAGAGACTTGTCCCATACGTGGCGGGGACCCACAAACGTTCCTCCAGCAGCCCGTACCCCTCCCAGTCCACAAGATAGTGGGTACACCGACCCCACCACCTGGAATGGACGAGTCTCCTGACGGTGTAATCTGGGGCGCCCCCGATGAATTGGGCTGGAGGAGGGGAGTCGGAGGCGGGCCTGAAACAAGGCAGTATAAATGGTTTGAGTCTAGAGACATGAAAAGTTGGGTGCACCTTAAGTGAAGGAGGAAGTCTTAGACGAGCAGCCACCGGGTTAATCATCTTGCTGATCGGGAAGGGTCCAACAAAACGAGGAGCCAGTTTGCGACACTCAACCCGTAGGGGGGGATCCTTGGTGGACAGCCAGACTTTCTGACCCACCTGATATGACGGTTGAGTGGAGCGCCGCTTGTTGGCCTTCCTCACATAGACTGCAGAAGAATTTAGGAGAAAGCTGTCCTCCAGATGTGCTGGCATCTGATGGCTGCCCTGTGGGCCGATGGTACTGTCTTGGACCTCCCTCTCCTGGACAGAAAATATGGGTGGTTGGTAACGAAAAACAACACGAAAGGGGGACAGACCTGAGGCAGACGAGGGCAGTGTGTTCATGGCGTGTTCCACCCATGGGAGATTCTCAGACCATTTGTTGGGGTCCCCTTGACAAAGTAGGCGCAGTTGGTCTCAACCTCCTGGTTTGCTCTCTCTGACTGTCCATCCGACTGTGGGTGGAAACCTGAAGAGAGGCTGACATACACAAAGAAGACTGCAGAACTCTTTCCAAATTTTTTTACATAAACTGTGGGCCTCTATCAGAAACAATGTCCTTAGGGAGACCATGCAGCCTAAAAATCTCTCTGGACATGATTAAGCTAAGCTCCTTGGCAGTGGGGAGCTTGGTAAGGGGAACAAAGTGGACCATTTTAGAGAAACGCTCCACCACAGTGAGGATGACTGCGAACCCTGAGGAGGAGGGTAAGCCGGAAACAAAGTCCATGCTGATATGGGACCATGGTCGAGAGGGAATGGGAAGGGGGTGGAGAAGGCCCACTGGGGGTCGGGGCCTACTTTAATTAAACCTTCTAAATGATGTTATTCACAATCATGTGCCGGGAATGACTCTCAGCTACTACCACACAAACTTTAGATCAATATCTGTGAAAACTGACTGTTATAGCCATTTGTTGGATAACGTGGATTAGCTGTGGCAGCCATCTTGAACTGGGTTGTTAATGAATTATAGATGCACATCTAATGGTTACTTTTGGGGAGTTTCATTATAATGTGGTCAGCGGTTCATCAGCTGTTTTGCTAACAGACCTGCAAACACATGGAGACGTGAGCAATTAAATCAGCAGCTGCAGTTCCAGCAGTGCCTTAAACCTTTTTATTCCGGTGTTCAAACCAATTCATTTAGCTTGATGTGAGCTGCAGCTGATAATACATTAGCTAAATGACCTGAACTGTTTAAACCTTCAGCTTTTTGATAGTAAACATGGTTGTGAGGAAAGTGTGCAGAAAACCTGGGCATTTTACAGACAAAGAGCAGACTGTTCCAGTTAAAGACGACATGTTTCCACTACGTGAGACAAGCGGCCTCTCTGTTCGCAGCGTCTGTCAAGACATGGGCAGTGGCCGCCCCTGCGCTCGTGTGACAGCAGCTCAGTGTCACGCAGCACCGAGGTCACGACCCCGCTTTAAACTGAGCTGCTCTACCGCTCTGTTCAGCTGCTCTAAACACAAATACTCACAAAACGTTTATGTGCTGATCACGTTTCAGGGCTGTTGAAGTCTAAAAGGTGTGTTCAGCATTTGGGACATGGAGCGAGGACGACTCTCGACTACTACCACACAGTAGCTTAGCTCAGTGTCTGTACAACTGACTGACTTATGGTTGGCTAAAGTTGATTAGCGGTGGCAGCCATGTTTAATCAGACAATTTATAGAGTTACAGCTAATGATTACACCAGAGTCCATGCTCAAGAATCCAGGTATAAAATCCAACAACGTTCAGTCAGGTCATCAGGACAGTGTCTTTCTGTTTTTTTTTTTTTAGTGCTGAGACGTTTCGCTCTTCATCCAGAAGACTTCATCAGTCTGAGGAAACACCAAACAAAACTGATATTCACCCAACAACTTACTCCAAAGTGGGAAAACAGTTATGTTCTAGAATTGTGCCACTCGGGGTGGTCGCATGTTGGAGCAGCTTTGTTACTTTCATTCTGAGTTATTGTTTTTGACAACTTTAATTCCTCTTTTTTCTGGATGTAAATCGCTTTTTTTTTTTTCCACATGATTATTTCCTCTGGTATCGGATGCTGTGCAGCTGGAAAGATTGTTTTAACTGAAACCTTTTTACTTTTGGGTATTTGTTTTGATGCATAACCATGGCAACAAGGTTTTTTGTTGTTGTTTTTTTTAACAACGAGGAGCAGCGGATGAACATCTCAAATGTTCCAATACCTCAGCTGCGGCCCCAAATACCAAATGAGTTGAAAAGGAGGCACCGTGGATGAATTCCCGTCAACCTGGTGGCGGTGCTCGAGTACCCGACCGCCAAGATCCTGGAGCTGGTGGAAAACTCGGCTCGTGACGATGGGAGGACCGGGATCATCCCCCAGCACTTCCAGCTGTCCGTGGCGATGAGGAGCTCAACAGACTGCTGGGAGGAGTGACCATCACTCAGGGAGGAGTTCTGCCAAGCATTCAGGCAGTCCCTCTGCCCAGGAGGACCAAGAGGTCTGCTGACATGACAGCAAGCTGGAGCAAGGTGGACAGATCGGTACCTGTAGCCACATTCTTTGGATTTGCTGCAGGAGACTCTTCCTGCCCACAGCATCTATAACAACTCTTTAATGAACACTCAATTTCCCTTTGGGATTAATAAAGTACATTTGAATTGAATTCAACTGAATTATGTTGGTGCTACGATGGCCTCTGGGCCGGGCACGTCCTCTCCTCCGCAAAATGAAACTGTCCAGATGAAACTGACTGAACATTGTTGGATGTTAAAGCTGGATTATCGAGCTTGGATTTTGGTGGTTTGAACCAGTTTGACATGACTGTCGACACGGGAGAGGGCGGGCACCAGAGGAGAGGGTGTGCCCCAGAGGCCATCTTAGCACCAACATAACGGTTTTGTTCCACTTTGGAGTAAAGCTGTTGGAGAAGAATCAGTTTTTGTTTGGTGTTTCCTCAGACTGATGAAGTCTTCTGGATGGAGGACAAAACATCTCAGCAAAAAAAAAAAAAAAGAAAAAAAAAAAACTGACCTGATGACCTGACTGAACATTGTTGGATCTAATGATTACCTTCAGTGAGTTTTAATAAAACCTGTCGTGTGGTCCATGAGGTATTTTGCTAAAAGACAGACAGAAAAAAAAAACAAAAACAAAGCACATACATAGGTAACACCATGGTCACCCACTTTTCATGGCGCTGGGAGCGATGGTCAGAAGTTTGCCTTCATTTATCCTCATGCTGGACTAATCATTTGTATCTGCTGCAGGTCGCTACAACAATGCAAAACACAAGCCCCCATCACATGCAGACTGTGATGGTACCCCGCTGAGCACCACCAGCTGTTGCACTTCTGCAGCAGCTAGTTAAAAAAAAAAAAAGATGATTATTTTTATCCTTCTCATCCCTCTGGTCACTACGGCAATATCCAAAAAGGTTTCTCTGAGGCAGCAGCAGGGTGGGTGCCCTGGATGAGACGCCATCATGATCAGTCTGCAGAGGAGGAGTCTGACAGGGTAAATATAGAAAATAACAGGCGTGCCGTAGATGCCTGTCAGTGGGTGATCACAGGGGGGACACAAATAAGTGAGAGGCAGCTGTGTGTCTATGTAATGACCCCCGTTTGGGGTGAAGGGGGGTGTCATAAATAAAGAGGAACATTAGGTCAAGGCAGACTGATGTCTGCTTTGTGTCACGCCAACCCTGACATGTATTTCTCATCCTATAACACATTACTTCCTGTTTTATGTCCCCCTGGTGTCAGACAAAAGGTGGGCAATAATGGTGTTGCCATTGTGTTTGTCTGTTAGCAAAATATCTTACAAACCACTTAAAGTTTTAACTAAACTTGCAGAAAGTAAACATAACGTGCACTGCTACAACTATTGAAATCAGTGCAATTCAAGATGGCCGCCACAGCTAATCGACGTTAGCCGACACAAGCATGGCTATGATGCGGCCGTTTGCACAAATATCGAGCTAAAATTTGATGTGGCAGCAGCTGACGGTCACAACACACACTCTGAGCGTGACATCTCACGGCATCACGAGGTGAACTCAGACGTGAACTCAGACGTGAAATGGGGCGGGTGGCGTGCGTTCCCTCCAGAAATGTTTACATTTGCTTCTTTTATCATTTTAATCTGTTTTTTTTTTATATTAGATTTTATGATGTGTTTTTATAGCCACATGTAAAGCTCTTGGATCACCTTTTAAAATGTTTAGTGATGGCGTCAGGCCTGAAGTTTTACCTTTCATCCCTTGTGCATCCTCTCGTGTGTGTGTGTGTGTTTTTTTTTTAAACATCATCTTCACTAAAGGATGAGCTGGCTGCAGAGAGCTGCTGCACGCCTGCTGAAGTGAGTCTATGAGTACAACACAGACACGGTGAGAGGGGTTAATGTTCGCCGGCACACTGTGTGTGTGTTTACATGATGGAGAAGGGAAAAAGTGAAGCGGTGAGAGAGTGAGCAGAGTGTGTGTGTATCACCACACTCCACATGTAGGACTGCTCGGAGGCAGAGGGGAAAGACTGAAGCTCCTTTTAAAGAGGTAAAAACACTCTGCGCTGTGTTCACAGCGTTGAGTTTTCCACCCTGAGCACATCACTTTCTGATGTCTTTAAATACCTTATGTATTTTATCCTCTTATAGTTTTTGCATCATTTTCCATATTAGCTCTCCGGCATGCAGTTGTAGCTAGATGTTACTCTATTGAAGACTCTTACCTCGATCAGAGGTGGATTTTGTTAACTGTGATGAAGATGGAAACTGCAGAAAGTGAAGCAGGAACTCCTGCTGTGACCTAAAAAAATACACAGATTTGAATTATTTACAGTCGTAACATTTATTTTTTAATGGGGTAGTTGTTATGAAGTGAAGTCGAGCAAACCATGGGCACTGTTAATAACTGTGTAGAACATACACCCATACATGTATTTAGAGGGTAAAGATGTCGTACTTCTTATGCTTGTGTTCCAAGTGCTTGTGTCTGTGTTTTAATATTTAACTGTATCTTCCTAAATTTGTCCTGTTTCTTGATTTTTATTTTTATTTTTTGTGGATTGTTGTGTTTCCTTTACCTTTCTAGCTGTTCATGACTGTTTGTGATCACCTGCTGCTGAAAGGCAGATGGCAGGTGTAAAATGGTTTTGCTTGTGTGTGCGTTCTGTTAGCACGCTATGATCCACTGGACACGTTTGACCGATTAACCTTTGGGGTAAATCAAATTTTAGATGGATGCCACAGCCGTTACTTTAACAAAGACGACAATCTCAATCACTCAGTTAGTTTCACAGATAAATGAGCTAAAGTTTACTGTGGTAGTAGCTGATAGTAATCACCAGCACACATATCAAAGGCTGCACATTGCTCAAGAGCTTTGCTTAAAAAGTTGGCATTAACTTCCGGAGTCAACTTTGTTTGTTAGAAAAATATATCCCAAAGCAGTGGATGTATTTAAATAAAACTCTCAGAAGGATGAATGTACTTCTACCACAGCTTAAACACGTGGAGGTAGCTGAGACTGATCAATTTTAACATGTTTGAGCACAAACAGACATCGAGATAATTCACGGTTCTGATCGAATCAGCTCAAAATGTCTCATAAGATGATTTTAATGTAAAGCTTTAAAGATGTGCATCTTTTAAGGAGTTGTGCCTTTATTTTAAATTTTATTTAAAACACATTTTAGAACTTTAGACCAACTAAAAGACAGCTGGTTGTATATCCCACTCTCTGACGGAAGAATCCTAATGATGAAGGTGAATAATGGATGATCACATTGTCCTCTCACCTCAGCTGCTCTTCTAATGGTTCATGTTGATTTACTGGTATGGATTGATATGGCAACTGTGATCTTTGGGTAATGCATTTATGGGCTACATAATACTCCTTTATTTTATAGGTCCTCCTTGATCATGTGAACAGCTGGTTTTGGCTGTCAGCAGCAAACTGGTTGATCCACTATGACAAGGGGCTATTTATAAGACTGAGTTTAGTGCAGCTCCTCAGACTGACAAAGTTTTTTTGGATAAAAACAAAACGTTTCAACAATTTTCTTTTTGTTTTCGAATCCCTCCGTTGCACCTTTGTTGGATTTTTCTACCTGAATTGTTGAGCATGCATCAGGACACTGTTTTCATTTGTTCTCATTAGGAGGGACAGGAAACAACTAGAAAAGCAAAAATCTTATAAAGTTGGTATGTTTCTCCTCAGGCTGGTATGAACGAAGCAGCTGGCAGGTATCAGACAAGCTCTTGTCGAAACGCTGTGAGTTCTGTCGTCCTTTTCCTGGGAATCTTGAGCCTTGTTTTGCAGCCTTTCATGCGTCACCGCAGGGAGCAGGTAAACATGCTGTCGTGTGGCAGCAGCAACTGCCGCCGCACATCACTGGGAAGGTAGAAACATCAAAGTTGATGGCTGAAGTGGATGATGTAGAGGTAAAGAAAAAAACATTAATAAATCCCTGTCAAATGAACGTCTTTGAAAATTAAATCAGTGTCTTTTCCGAGGCGGTTTGCTCTTGCTATTTGTAACCATCAGAGGCATGATGAGCGGTACACAGATAATTATCCCGGTTAATTTAATTTTACTGCTTTCTTTGCCTTAGCAACATTCAAACACACTGTGGTACAAGTCCAAACACAGATGCATGCTCTGAACGTTTATATCGGCCCTCTGCTTTTAATTTCCTGACAAAAGGTGTACACCAGGCTTTGTTTAATATTCCTGGAACCATATTTTCTATTGGTTTTATAGGGCGGCTGTGGCTGAGTGGTTCGAGCAGTTGTCCTCCATTGCAAGAGTTAGGGGTTCAAATCCACCAGCAGTCACATGCTGAGGTGTCCCTGGGCAAGACACTGAAACCCTGATGTATGTCCCATCAGTGTATGAATGTGATAAAGCTCTGATTATTCTCTGTAGAGATCTAGTTGAGTGCTGAATGGGTAAATGAGCGAACAGATTATAATGTAAAACACTTTGAGTGATTTGATAAAATAGAATGGCTCTATATAAGAACAATCAACTTTTACCAGGCTTATAACAGTAAAATAGCTGCAGCTCTTTAATAATTTATAAAGATTTTGTGTGATGAATAGAAGCAGTATTTTTAATTGTTGGGTGTCAAATAGTGTTGGTCAACAATGCAATGAAAAACCAACTAAATAAACAAGTGTGTTCGTTTCCATTAGCCATCGAGACAAATCCACCTCTCCGTCTCCTGAAAATTATTCCCACATTTGCAACAAAGAAGGTGATGGATTGATGTAAAAATAGACAAAGAGCCTTTAAGTGTTCTGAGATCCACGTTGTTTGGTCTAAAATAAGAAGTGTGATTAAAATAGCTGTGTTAAACCTCTCTGCTCTGTGAGAGCGGTCAGGAGGCATGTTCAGCTGTTGATAGCTTTCTCCCGTTCAGGACTCTCCCTCGCTGTCTGTTTGCCTCTCTCTTTCCACTTCCTATCATCCTGACTTCTCTCTCTCTCCTCTAAAAGCTCTGACTATCTTCCTGCTCCCTCCACAGTTTGCTGTTGCTTTGAGCTCCCTCCTCCTTCTTTTCTCCCCGGGGCCAGTTAGCTGATGTCCCCTGGCTGTGTGTGGCGATGCTTATCAAGCTGATCTTTGTGGTTAAATGTTGTTTGTACAGGGGGGGAGAGTGTAATGCTTGTATCTATGGTGAGGATGGTATTGTCCCGCCTGATGCTCTGGCTGCAGCAAAGCAGATGTGAGTCAACAACAGAGGTGATCATCGCCAAGGTGCACCAAAATGAAAGCAAAAGGAGTCGCTTCTAAAAACTTTCCCCTCTCAGTGAAACCTAAACAGACTGTGTTTTAAAAAAAGGATACTTTATTTGAGCTTTGTGCGAGACTGTGGAACGTGGACTGAGCTGCGGTCATTTAGCTTGTTTTCCACTTTCAGACGACACAATTTACTTCTCCCTCTTCAGATCGTGATGTCAGCTCGGAGGAAAATTAGCTCCTCCTGGATCCCCATGCCTGCTTCCCACACCTCGGACAGATCCGACTTCCTTTTCCCTGGAATGATGAATCGAGACATGGTGTCAAAAATCAGATCCCTGCTGTGCTGCAGAGGCAATTACCTGCCAACACACTCCAAAGGTTTAAAGTTTGCAAGCGATCAATGCTGATATAACAGTATTTTTATTGTTGTCCCATTGATCAAATCAGCTATAAATGTCAAAAAATAAATTGGAAGGCATTGTTGACATTTTCCCAGATTCTCAAGGTTACGTCTCGAAGGAATAGTTCAACATTTTGCGCCTGACTGAATATCTGATAGTTCTGTCAAACAGTTGTCAATAGTTGGTAAAAAGTTCTACGACGCGAGCAAGAAAAACTGAAGAGGACACGCAGGATCCGGCCCCAGCACCATCAGCTAGCCCGTCACCCAGGGAGGGATGGAGTGCTGTCACTGGCACCTCCTAAATGTTAGCTGATGAACAAGACAAACTGAACCAGATGGCCCCGTTCCCTGTGGCCCCAGCATGTATTAATGAAGAGCCCGAGGCTGGCAGAGCTACTGCGTGTGTAATGTGTGTGTGTTTGTGTGCAAGAACCTCTGACATCCTGTTGCAAATTGCTTCCTGTTGGTCTTCATCCTCTGCTTTAACTCTACATTACTGTATATTTCTACAGTTCCTGCCTCTAGGTTCTGCTTTAACTCTGCATGTGTGTGTTTTCTATGTATTCTGTTCCTTCCAGGACCCATTCCATCACCGGTAGTTAACTTTCATTATTAAAGCTTGTTATTTTCTCCCCTATGCTCTGATCTCTATTTCTCGTCATTTTTGGTTTCATAAAATTAGTGTGATCTGGTTTTCTTCACACTTAAAGGAGTACTTTCAAAAGATTAGACCTGGATTCACTGTGAGTTATTAAGGACTATGTCAGGGGCCTTGAGAAGGTCAAGGTCAAGGTTTTCTTTTTTGTCATTCGCATCCCATGTGGTACATGTGACGGAACAAAATTGTGTACACAGGGTCCCAGTTACACTCAACTAAAGTATAAATTGTAAAATAAAAACAGTAATAAGATATAAGAAACATGCTAAACACTTAATAGTACAAAAACAATACACCGAACAACAGCAGCACAAACATGAGTCTGTGTGAGCAGATGAGTATGAATGAATACAGCAGCATGAGATCAGCAGCATGAGATCAGCAGCATGGATAGTCAGCAGCACATATCAACAGTCAAGTGGCATTACAGTGACTTTTTATTTATATATTTATTTATTTCACAGTGATAATCTTGATTAGATGTTCATGAGTCTAACAGCTTCAGGGTAGAAGATGTTCCTCAGTCTAGTGGTTCTACATTTAATGCTCCTCAACCTTCTGCCTGAGGAGAGCGGGGCAAAAAGTGTGTGTGCTGGGTGAGTAGGTCCTTCATGATGCAGGTGTCCCTCTTCCTGCATGTGGAGGTGTAGATCTCCAGATTAAAATTTAGAAATGACTGCTGACAATATTTTTCCCATACTTTTTGAGATAAAGAGTAGTCATAAATAGTAAATATTAAAAATAGTATAAGAGTTGTGCAGAGCATTTTTTTTCATTTAACCTTTATTTATCCAGGTTAGTTTCATTGAGCCACGAGAACTCATTTTCAAGAGAAACCTGTTAGGGAGCAGATGGTGGGGGTTAAGGGCCTTGCTCAGGGGCCCAGAGTGGTGCGAATGAGGGTGGAAGCAG
>JARVLU010001354.1:6079920-6100667 GCA_031762415.1 Simpsonichthys santanae
TACACCATTGTTGACAGTTAAATAACTGGAAGAAGTACCATTATGTTTAACACATTGTCTCCGATCTGAAAGATAGATAGAAAACCAACCAATGGTGTGATCTGAGAAACCGATTTCTGAGAGCTTCTGACACAAGATGTTATATTCCTTGGAAGTTTGCCAATAATTTGAGGTACCTTTGGTTGTGACTATTTTTGACCCCATTCAAGTTTAGTTTTTTTGCCTCGGCTAACAAATCTTTGACTGGCTTTGACTAGTTGTGTTTATTTCATCTGAATTTGCAGGTAAGTTTTAGCAAGAGACAGAAAATTACCACACGACATATAGATAGATGTTAAATATATCATAGTTAAATACAAACGCATGACAATTTGTATTTTGCACAAAGTGACAACTGTCAAGGGGTTCTGTCATCACTGAGAATTGTTATTGATTCTTATTAGTTGTAATCAGTTAGCATTTTGTTTGGTGGTTACTGTTGCTAAAAGGTGTTGAATAGTAGACATATTCATGAAATACAGAGTTTTAAATATTACTTTGAAGAATTATTTTGCTGGTTGTGTGTATCAGTTTTGGTTAAATGAGTTAGTTGGTGGCTATTCTATGTGCTGTGGTACCAAAAATTACAGTTGTGGGTCAGTTTTGTCTTTTAGTGCTGTACCTTTTACACACAAGACAGTGTTTTTCATAGTTAATATAATATTTGTGTGAGACATTAACAAATGGTTGTATGTTTGTTTATTGCTATGGGTTTGCCTCAAACTATTTACGTTTTACAGCTGTTACCAGATGTGATAAATGATCAGGCTTTCTGAGATATTCAGCAACTCGTGTGCATGTGGAAAATAAAAGCTTTTCTGCTTTTAAGACAACTCAAAATGCATGCAAGGAAAAGTATCTTATTTTAATTCAAAGGATGCAGTAAAGCTGAAAATCCTGGCGGGTGTTTTTTGTCATAAATAGCTCAAGGGCGCTCTCTTCTGAGCAGGGAGCAATAATGCAGCCTTAAAAATACTTGTACAGTACTGCCAAAGTTTACACACTCTTTTACATACTGTATTTTATTCCCTTTGCTGTTTCTCTAGAAGCTACCATTATTTTGTAATTTTTCTCGCTTCTTTAATTTGTTCAATTAATAAATCAATTTTTAACCCTTTTCTGAACCGCCTCTTCTCTCTATCTGCAGTTCAGGGTTTGAGTTCCATTCCTCAGCAGCATCCTCGCCTGTCCTCCCCCTCCAGGAGAGAATGTTTAGCTGCCTTACCCTCTCACCCGCCTGTTGAGCGAACACACTCAGAGCCATTACCATACAACCATTCGGTCCTGCGCCTGCATACGAGCCACCATCTAAACTCCCCGTACCATCTTCCCTCACAATTCCTCAGGAGTGGACTAGAAAGATCCAAGCTGAATTCACACCTGAGCAAGGTAAGATGCGGTGCGTCTGAACACAAGAATATTTAACTAAGCAGTTATTTAATTGACATGAGTTGATGGGATTTTCTTTCGAAAAATTATTTACTTTAACATAAAAAAATAAGAATTTTTGGTCAGTGTGATATTTATCTGCTTGCCCAAAAATGCAAACAGTTTTTTTTTATTTTGTTTAACTTAAAAAAATTGAACAGTGTAAAACTTCTACTTTAAAATAGCTGAATATCAAAACCATTGAGAAGCCGCGTCTGACACAGATCCCATCAGAAGACATGGACCTGGAGGAGACCGGGTCAGTATCAGGATCGGGAACAGGGTCTCTGTGCGGCTCAGAACTTGACTCACTGTGTGAAGACAACCACAGAAGGAGACAAAGCAACGCCAGCACAGACTCATTTTACGGCACAGAGTCCAACACCTCCTCCCGGGACAGCTTAATCGAGACTTCACTTCCTCTTAATCAGGTACTAATATCAAGCCCTGGTAACACAACTGCAAACAAGAGTAACAAAATGCTTGACTGGATTTAAAAACATAATTGTTTATCATTGCAACACAGAAAAAAATTAATAACTCATCTGGTTTATGTCATTTATCCCTTGAAGTCATGTTAGTTAAAACAAAATACAATTTGCTATTCTTTTGGCGATTAACTTGGTTGAAGTACACCTGGGTGCCATCAGGAGGCACTGATGCTTCATTTATACCGGACCAGGACCACATTGGAGTAATGCTTTTTGCAGCACACTTGGCAGTGTCAACTGTTCTTATCGGTTGCTTGTTTGAGATGAGGAAAATGAAATGGTCGTTTAACGAGCTGGTCAACCACATTTAGTGTTTGAACATTTAGATCAAGTGCTCTCTCATGTGCAGCTGATGTTAAATACTTTCATTTATTCACTGTCTGTTCTCTTCACACGTCATTCTGTAAAAACACAGAGGCAGGTGATCCTTAGATCAGGTCTCCAGACAGATGCACTGGGTGTCCCTATTTTACACTGGTCCCACCAGTCTCACCAGCGTGTGATTCGGACCCGGTCATTACCATCCTCCACCTCTCTGCCTCCTGCAAGCGTACCTTCTCTGTCACTGTCCAGCCCTGCTTCAGATGCCAAACTACGTTTCACAACAGGTGGACCAAATGCTTTTGATTAAAATCACAACAAATAAACCAGTTTCTTGCAGGACTATTGTGGCCTGCAACATCTGGTCAGTTTTACATTTATATATGTTTGTGTGTGTGCAGGCTTAGTTTATGACGCTCAGATGCTGAAGCACCAGTGTAGCTGTGGAGAAAACAGCCGCCACCCTGAGCATGCAGGAAGGATACAAAGCATCTGGTCCAGACTGCAAGAGAGAGGGCTGAGGAGCCACTGTGAGGTGTGATGCACCCACCACAGTAGACTGCAAGAGGAAGAGCCACCAAACATTAAATTAATACATTTGTGTGTTGCAGTGGATCCGTAGCAGAAAGGCCACCCGCGAAGAGTTACAGTCAGTCCATTCAGAAAACCATGTGCTAATGTTTGGCAACAAGCAGGACAACCGCAGGCTTGCCGGTGAGATCAGTGGCAGTTCTCCTATGAAACATTCAAAATAGCAGTTGATCTTATACAGTATATTATTATGCTTATTGAATTTAATGAACTTCTCCATGCAGGACATCGCATTTTTGTAGAGTTACCATGTGGAGGTGTTGGGGTAAGTGCTGCACATGTGTACACACGCGCACGCACGCACGCACATTACAGAGCCATTTTTAAAACTCAAGTCATGTGGGAATTTTTCCACTTATCTAATTGCATTACTGAACAGCAAACATTACATGGCTGATTATGCCTCATTACACAATTTAGGTAATGATGCTACAAATTACTGATCCTATTGTTTTTGGCTGAGATAGATTTGAAAACTAAAATTCAAAGTCTGTGCAAAGGTGAGATTTGAAACAAAAAATGGGAAAAGAAATGTTCCAGCTTTGAAGTTCATTGCATCAGAATGAGGATGTGTAAGAAGAGAAATGATAATAAATGCAGAGGAGAGGTGGAAAATCTAAAGGGGGCTGGGTGGCAGTTGATAAGAGGAATGATGTGCCTGGATTTCCGGCCTTTGGCTATTCTAGCGAAGAGGGGTGATTGGAACAAGATGGCAAAGTTTGTGGAAAAAAAGAAGAAAAATCATCTTTTTCATTGTTCTCCAGCAGTACAGCAACATGCCAACAAGTTTTAAAATGTGGAGCAACATTAAAACACAAGCTGGGTGTGACAGAAAAATATATGCAATTAAGTAAAAACAGTGAACAAGAAAAAAAATATCCAAATAAGCTCTACATATATTATGAGTTTAGGGTTATTAATTAACTCTTTGTTTTGTACAAGCAGGTTAAGGTGAATTAAGGCAGAACTGCCTATGAAAGTTCATTTATTAACCAGCAGATTAATTTAACATTTGGGATTGTTTTAAGTCCAACATCATGTCAGTAATTGAAATAAAATGATGTTTTACCTGCTGGTTTGTTTAAATTATGATGTGTTATTATTTTTCTGACAGGTAGATGTTGATACAGTTTGGAATGATCAACACACAGCCATCGCTTCCCAGATTGCTGCAGGTTGTGTCACAGACCTGGCACTGAAGGTGGCACAGAGAGAGCTGAAGGTGAGCCTTTGTCGAGTCGAGTTTTAAAGCTGTAGTGCTACTGGATAAGGAGTAAACATTGGAAAATCATCTATACTGTTACAGCTCCCCAGTTGTTTACAAGGTTTGGTATATCTGAAACAACATGATGACAAATGTTTTTGAGCTTTTATGTTTAGGGGTGTGGTGTTACACATACAGAAAGGTATTGAAGCTTTTATTTTTCTGTCCTCTCACAGAATGGCTTTGCAGTGGTGAGGCCCCCTGGACACCATGCAACCCGTTCATCCCCTCTGTAAGTACAGAAGCCTACACACACATGTATACACATGAATGATACCAAGAGCCAAGGGGGGCATCATAAGTGTTTTAAAGGGTTTATTACAAATCAGCTTTACATCAGAGGGAAAGAGTAAAGGAGTCTCTCCATGTTAACGTGTTTGTGTGTCTGACTACCTGCCCGATGCTTGAGGCAATCTACCTCCTCTGCTGTTTCTTTTAAGCTTTAAAAACACAAAGCCAAGCACCTCCAAAGAGCTGTGCATGTGTGCATACACTCCACCCATGCACACTGTGTGGATGTGCAAATTTGTGTGCATTGATTCATGAGAGTCTTTGATAGCAGGCATTAGCCAAGTAACCACATTCAGCTGGGACTCGTGTGTGTGTGCGTGCGTGCGTGCATGCGTGCGTGCGTGTGAGCTCAGCAGTGCCTGTCACTGGTTATTTATAAGATGATAATGACTTTTATTGATGAGCAAAGTTTGGACAGCATACAGTATAATGTGCATTGTTTGCTTGCACACACACACACACACACACACTCACAATTTACAGCCCATGCTGACACTGCCTTTTCCAGCATTCCTTCATTGTTTTTATGCATCAACACTTTTCCTGCATACCTTTGTTGTAGACAGAGAGAGTGAAAGGAACTCCCACACCAAGTTGAGAGTTCATTTCTTAAAAACCATCCCTCACGTTGTGCCAGCTTTCTGTCTGGTATCATTTGGAATTTGGATTGAACTTCATGTCAAGATTTTTCTTTTATGTGTTGCATAATGTGTGGATTCTGCTTTTCTCTACAGTGCAAGGTTTTAAATCCATCGTCGTTTTTGTTGTAACATCAGAAACAAATTGTGTTTATCGGCAACAACTTAAAACATGACTGTTTCTGAAATATTTGCTGTACAGTAACTGTTAATGTGGCAAGTCTGAGTTTGGTGGCTCTCACAACCTGACGAGCCGCCACACAAAGCCAAAAAACTGTCTGAGTGGCTCCTATGCTCCATATGGTGACGCTGTGATATTAATTTGCTGAAGATGTTCAGATAAACACATGTGGCCGCCACTCTTCCTGTCTGTTTGTCCACAGGGGCTTCTGTTACTTCAACTCTGTGGCCATCGCAGCCAAGCAGCTCCAACACAAGCTCAACGTCAGCAAGATCCTGATCGTAGACTGGGTAAGGCGCCACAGCATGGCCACTATCATGGACAAATGTACAGACACACAGGTGGTACAAACAAGCACCCAGACGTACAGTAGCACTCTGAAATATTTTGATTATTTAGACAGCTATTTCTGTTATACACGTGTGAGCTGAAGTGTCACATTTGCTTAGAGTAGACTCTAAATCACATAGTCACATGAAAGCTCACCAACATGTGCACATATTGATCCACAGCCAGTTGGTTTTCTCTGCTCAACATGTGTGTTTGTGACTCCTCACTGTGTTTTTACTCAATGCATACTCTGGTATATTTCTATATCAAATGCTACTTATTATAAAGAATATTAAGAAAACAAAGGTGAAATAAATGCATTTGTCACGTCTGTATACTTTCAGATTGTGTGTTATATGTTTGATAAAGTAGTTATCTTTTTGCCAACTTCATTGGTTTTAACAAATGTTTGAATAATTATTATTTTATCAATAATGCATTCAATGGTAAATACCTGCAGCCATTCTTAATGTCTTAACATATCACCAACCTGCTGTCCAGGATGTGCACCATGGCAACGGCACCCAGGAGGCCTTTTACGATGACCCAAACCTGCTGTACATCTCCCTGCATCGCTTTGACGACGGGAACTTTTTTCCTGGTAGTGGACATCCCAGTGAGGTTTGTCAGCAATACACCAGTCAGTTTTGTTTCACAATTTTCAATGGAGAATGATTGATAAAGCTATTAACTCTCAAAACCTGCCAAAATATTTATATCATAGCATGTAACTTGATTGTAATTGGTAATTGTTTGATGCCAGTTGGGACCTATATTTACCATAAGCTTGTCATAGTTGCAATCTATCCCGGATAAATCTAACTGATATAAATCTGCAGTTCTGAGCCAAGCTTGGTCCTGATAATTAATTAAAAGGATTGCAATTTGTACTTCACCATAAATAATACAACAGGTTTGTGCAGATGAGATTTATAGCAGTAAGTCTTGTTACTTGGAGCTGTTGCTATTAGGTGTAGCGTTTTAGTTTTGTGCTCAAAATCTGATTCTCCTGTGAATAAATCTGAAAATAAAGTGTCTGAAATATTTTATTTACAGTTGTTTCTGTTGTAGCTGTGGTGTATTCCAGTTCAGCATGAACAGTTTAAAGTACAGTATTGTTAACTTGCCCAGTGCAGCTCTTGCTTTATCTCAAGTTGCATGATAATGTATTCAAGCCAAAAAATTCAAATGCTTCAAACATGTTTATCTGGTGAGCTTACCATGAGGACATTTAATTATTTCTTTTTGTTGGAGGGATACAACACATGTTTGCTTTTTTCTTATTTATCTGCGACCCTTCGGGTCTTCAGATGTCAATTCTTTGCAACAGGATGTGTACAGTTGTATTGGATTCCTGTTTGAATACAAAAAATTAAATTGCTTGTGCATTCTTCCTGTGGGTTTACCAGAATCTAAGTGTGATCATTATCCCGAGTCATATGAACTGACCCCATCTCACACTAGCATTCACCACCCATTTAATCCCCCACATTCCCTCCTCCCCGACAATAATAGTCAGTGTTTTCCCATAAAAGCCCCTGATGAGGAACGGTTCTTAAAATGCTCCGCTGGCTTGGATGTGGCTTTGCCTGAAGTGGACTCTCAGCCTTTGTCGAGTAGTGTGGTGAACCTCTGGAGTCTTGTTGTCCCTCATGTAGGTATATATCTCACCAGGGGGTAGGGTGTACGTCATCACAGAGAGTGCAGAGTACTTCACAGAAAGCAGCGAAGGTCTAATCCAGGCCAGTAACTCTTGAAACATGAAAGACGGGGAAAAGGACAGAGAATTTCAGAGCTATAGCAGAAATATGTTTGTGTGTGCACGCCTCTGGGTGTTTTTGTGTGTTTCTGTGTGTGTCCATGTGCACGTGCGCATGCGTGTGGGTACATTACCAGTTGGCAGAGAACAGGGGGCCTCATGTGTTTTTCATTTGCCCTGTGAACATCCCGTCCGCTGAGAGAAGAATGGAGACAGACGCTCTACGGTGCTCATCAGCATTCTTTCTCTTTTAAGCATCCTCTCACACCCATACACACGCACACACACACAAAGGAAATTACCACACATTGTTGCCAAGAGGGTGTCAATCAACCTCCTCGATCTCCCCTCAAACTGACATATTGACTGATGGTGAAGGGTTTGGGGAGCAGTTAAATGGCTGCTCACAGGACTACAAAGAGAGACAAGAATCCTGAACTTCTTTCCAGGACCCGGGCCTCAGTTCACTCTCTGCCCTGAATATGTGAGGTCAACCTGAGAGGAGCTTCATCCACGCCGCTTGGCATTTTAATATACTGTATCTCATTTTAAACATGTACAATGAGTTCTGTGCAACAGATATCATGCTTTGTTCAATATTTCAAATACACCAGATATAATATGTTGGATATTTATTTGAAATGTGAACATTTTAAATATATCTGTATATATTTTGGGTATAAAAATGAACTTCAAAAGTATACTGTCATTCTTCTATAATATATTTAGACTCTTTTCTTTATAAATTATAGCCTAAAGCTTGGGAGCTATAAACGGTTGTAACTCTGTTGTGGCTCAGTGATTTATAAGGCCATTTGAAAAATTGTATAGAAAACAAAATGTATAAACAGGGGTGTTGAATTAACAGCCATTCGTATTCAGTTTAGAAATCATAATCACTCCCTGGTGTTGCCTTAAAGAGATGCAGCCACTATCTCGTGTTGCTGCAACACATTTTGCAACAGCGGTGCTGGTTTTGTGAACGTTTGACACAAATTTGTCATCGGCATGCCGTTTTTCAACTCACTTGGGATTCATTAACTTTGTTGACTTTTTACGAAGACTTTCTCTCTTGCAAGACTCACTCTGTCTCCCTGGTCTTTTTTCATCTAGGTGGGCACAGGTGCAGGCAAGGGCTTCAATGTGAATGTTGCATGGACTGGAGGGTTGAATCCTCCAATGGGCGATGCAGAATACCTGGCTGCGTTCAGGTAAACGATTCAGCCTTACTCTACTAGCAATACAGTATTTCTGTCAGCGCAGGGACACTAGCACGATGCTGAAGTTATTTTGGAAAGTGTTTCCTCCTCGTGGCACAGATGCTTTAAGTAGTAACAACTAGTGAAATTAATTCATGGCTCTTCTTTCATTATAAATCACTCTTTATTTAAAATGACGACTTGCTTTTAGATACGCACAAATTACAAAATCTTTTGAAAAAAGAAGCTGATCAAAAACTATTTTATCTTTAGAGATTGTCAACATACTCAAACATCACTAATGAAGCAACAAATCACTTTTTTATTCTCTGTCTTATTCTTATAAAGAAATTCTTAAATATCCGTCTGAAATTATGAATAAAGCTTTAGAGGTTTGGCTGAAAGAGAAATCACAATGATGAAAAAGAACTGTTTATTGATAACGCTTCAACGTCTTGATCAGGTAATGCTGAAGTTTAAAGATCCCGGCACTGTTTGAAAATCCATTAAGATCAATCTACTTTCTATTTTTATTTCACAGAAGCACTCAGATTCTGTTTTCGTATCCGTTTGCATAGTTTACTATAGTTGACTTTGTCATTATTAGTTTCCATTGAAGTATAAAAGAAATGGTCTGTCCAAGTGTTTCAACAGTTTTCAAGCTGCAAATCTGATCTAGTTACAACATGTATATAGTATAATGTAGTAGCTAAAGCAAATATATAGTTACTCTTTAAACATTATAAGTGTCATCTGAGCTCAAATATCTCAAAATGTTTTACTACTGTAGTGTTAGTGTAAAGCAAATTAGCAAGGAGAAGCTTAATGCGTAAGAAAAACCTATTTTACAAAAAAAATAAATAAATGTGTGTCCGTTTCTGGTTTGTGATTTCTAGTGTGAAGAACAGAGGAAATATATTTGCATATGTTTTAAATACATATGTAATACATTGCATATGTATTTAAAACATGAATACCTCCTCCTCCTATATGTTGGTGGTTTTCCAAACCATTATGAAACACCGTCGCTGTACAAGCACCTCAGGAGTATGCATTAATACTTTTGCCATCCAGTACCCCCTGTGGTCAAAGCGAAATCAGTTTAAATCCCATTATCACTCTTACATGTGTTGGACTGCAGCCAGGGTGTTAGTGATTTGAAAGAGCAGCAGCATTAATGTGGTTTTTGAAATTATATCAGTAATTACACAGTCACAATACCTCATTGTTGAGTTAAATACATAGCCACACAGCTGCGTGATACCAAAGCACACCTTTGCTCCCTGCCCACTTTTCATTTCGTTCAATCCTGAATGGATGCGGTTTGGTTCTGCGCTGCACCGTAACAAACACAGAATGTGTCTGTCAGCAGCACAGGCTCGCCACCAGATGAATAAAATGCTATGTGAGCTCTTCATGGTGCTTACAGCAGACACGGTGGGTGGCCCCCTCATCAGAGGAAAGATGCTAATGAGCTAACCCATTCTGGTAAAATCCATTGACCCAGTAGGCAGACTCAGAAACGCTAAGTCCAATGTTTACTGCAGCTCTGGATGATGATTAAGAAACAACTGGTCTTTTCCTGAGCAGGCGTCTGGTTTTAGTATTTTTCATTTAGTTTAGGAAATTGCAAGTGTTTTCATGTGTAAAACTTCCTCCGTGTGCAGTACTGTATCATAATGTGTGCTGCCTGTGGAACTTGCATCATACGAGGAAGAACATCCTGGTAGCCCAGTGGTTTGTGGTACACTGTGCAGCTGTGATGTCCTGGATGGCAGGCAAAAATCTATGTCACATGTGATCATAAGAGAAGCAGTATACCTCAATTAAGCTTAGAAAAACACATTAATATTATATATACAGTATATATATACTGTATATAATATAATATATATATAATACTGTATACTGTATATACTGTATTATTATCATTACTAAGAATGCATTATGTTTGAATGATGTCCCAGTCAGATCTGCCACTATTTTCTGATTTATTGGTGTCACAAAGGTAATGGCAGACTGAAAGTAGAAAGGAAGGCATCATAACTTCATGTTTGTGTAGTTAAACCTGTCGGACCGAGTGCCAGTTCTCTATTTCAATTTCAAGTTATAATTGGAATAGCTGCATGTATGTGTCTCCGGCTGGAACACAACGTGGCTGTTGATGGTGAGCGTCTGTTTTTGGGTGTGTTTTAGTGACAGGAGAAAGATTGTGGTTGATAGTGGTGCGGGAACTCTATTACATTCAAAAGACGGAGCACGGCTGTGCTGAGAGTCAGTGCCATGACGCTGTCTGTGTATATGTGGAGGATCTCAGGTGCATCACAGGTAGCACAGTACACGCGCAGGTATGTGAGCGCTCATGTCTTCTTGTGCTACTACTGACAAACAATGAGCTATGGAGGAAAGAGAACAGAGCAGAAAAGAGAAGAAGTAGGGGGTGCATTGTTAGGGAATCCAAAGGCGGCGTAATTAGGCCCAATGGATCCCAGATGGCTGGCTGTCAGTGACGTGAGAAGAGGGACGAGCTCCTAATAGGAACCAGACGCACACAAATGCCTTTGAACCGCCGCTGAGAGAGAAAAAGAGTGAGAGAGAACCAAATGCAGCATGGACCGTGCTCTCTTGCTAAATAACTGGCAGCAGGAGACGAGAGGAAGTAAGATGTAAAGAAGCGGGAAAAGTGGTCACCGCTGACCAGAGTACACGACATGAGGACATCTCACTCAAAACATTTGTTTACGTCACTCCCAAAAATATGTAGTGGAGGCACCTGCTTAAAGTTTACTCTTTTTTTTTTTTTTTCTTCCAAGCGTACTGGAAACGCATAAAATTTATTCTTAAAAAGTTTTCAAAAGGATTTGTTTCTTTTATCAGTGGAGTTCTGCTTCACGTTCAAACAGTTGCACACATTCACACCTGGGAGGTGCTCCACCTCCTGGTGTTGGCTGCCTACCAAGAGTGGATCAAGAACTGAGATCAAGCACTTGGAGCGTAGCCTTTGATAATTTCTCTTTTCATCATTTAAAGAAAGGAGCGCACCATCCAGTAAACGTTAGCAGTTAACAATCCAGAAAAGTCCTGCCATGGATGAATGTTTCTGCTGAAAATCAATCACTGGTTCTGTTTTTATTGTTGGCAGCTAAATTCTGATTGTTACAGTAAATCTGTTTTTTCATTCTCTGTCACACTGTGACTTCCTTTTTCACATTCAATTTTATTCATGCTTGAGATTTCTCATGCTCTTACAGCTCATGATCACCTGCTGAAAACAGAACTCCTCATTTGAGTTTTCAAGTTTCCGTCAGATGTCAGGGATGAATCAGTAGCGCTCATCTTTCAGTGTTTTGGGGTTTACAGCTCTGGTTTTCCTCTTTTTGTCCTCAGAGCCGTGGTGATGCCCATCGCCCATGAGTTTTCCCCCGACGTGGTGCTGGTGTCAGCTGGTTTTGATGCTGTTGAAGGACATCCGTCTTCATTGGGAGGATACAAGGTCACAGCCAAGTGTAAGACTCGGCTGCATTCTCACTAACAAGCACGTACTAACAAAAGTATGTAGCTTTGTTTACATGGACATAAGCAGTAAGTTAATTTGAGACGGATCCTGCCGGACCAAGATCCGGGAACTCCCTCATTTTCATTGTTTGTTCCTGCAACTGTTTGCTCGGATCCAGCAGCTCATATCTCCGTCCATAAAAGTCCAGAGTCATAGCGCATTTTTATTTTGATTATTTATTAAAAATACAACAAGACAAGTGGGGGGGGGGGGGGGGGTTAATACGCCCCGCCCCCCCGAAGACGCTTGACAGAATTGGAACTGCTCTATTCACTGCTCTCTAAAATAGTAATTTCAGTTCAACCTTTATTTATACAGGTTGTCAGTCTCATTGAGCCTCGAGGACTCCTTTACAAGAGAGACTTGTTGAATTTAAAGAAATGTTTATAGATGTTTAACAAACTGTTAAAATACTCCAAAAAGCAGGAAATGGCATCTTTTCTATTCCAAATTTTCTGGGGGAGGAACCATGGACCCCCCTACACACACACACGCACACACGCACGCACGCACACACACCAGACTGCCTGCTATTTGTGTTCCTGCATCAATTGGTTTCCAAATTAAGCCCTGGACATGAGTAATCAGATTAAACGGCCATTCGGAATAAAAATGTGTCATGTAAATGCCCCATTCGCGTTATTCTTTGTTGATTCAGCTTGATCCGAATGAATTTGTATTTGAAACTGACCTGATTGCGCATGTGCGACCTGTCAACCTCACGTATTCCCGCCTGGCTAATGCTAATATGTCGGCGAAGCAAAACTGATCTGTGACATTTCTTCTAGAAACTTTGAAAGAGCTCAGAATGATCTGTATCACCTGCAGCTCAGTCAGGGAGTGCAGGAACGTCTTCACAGTCATTAAAACCTGTCGCGGGTCCATTTTGTGCGCTCAGGGTTTGTTTACGTTCATCCCAGAAGTAGCACTTCTTCTGTTTTGTTTTTTTGTTTTTTTTCTTAAGGAAAGTGTACCACTCTGCGCATGTCAGTACCTCTGTTCAAAATAAAAGCCCGCTGCATGTAAATGCTTATGATCAGATTGTGTCCATGTAAACGATACATTAGGATTATTTAATTTGAAGACATTTCAATCCAATCAAATAATTTTGCTTATGTAAACAAAGCTATTTAGAGTTACTAATACTTGTGTACTTAATTTATTTGTTCATGGTGTCCCATTTTGTTTACTTATAGAAGTGTTGATTTCTACTTAATGACATGTCTCATTGTCACAGACAGGAGGACAATAACGGGTCATTTTGTGTCTGAGGCTGCTGCTTTTAGCTTTGTTTGTATTTATGTGTTTGTGTTTATTTTTGACCAGGTTTTGGCTTCTTGACTCGTCAGTTGATGTCACTCGCCGGGGGCCGGGTAGTCCTCGCTCTGGAGGGGGGGCATGACCTCAAAGCCATCTGTGATGCCTCTGAAGCTTGTGTCAGCGCCTTGCTGGGCATGGAGGTGAGGGGTTGTCTGTTCTCAGGCAGTGTCCATGTCTCTGTCCCCTGCTCTAATCTCTGTGACGTGTCTCAGGTGGAGCCTCTGTCCCAGTCCGTGTTGGACCAGAAGCCTTGTGAAAACGCAGCCCGCTCCCTGCAGAGAGTCATCCAGATTCAGGGTGAGGAAACGACACACCGCGAAACACAAATGGCATGAAACAAAAAGACTCAACAATAACCTGTACACAGTACCCTGAGAACATTCCTCGACATGTTTTGCAGCTTGATTAGAGTAATTTCTGCTGTAATGAGCCCTGGATACGAGCAAAGAAACTCCAAATCATTTAAATAAATCTGTGACGATAAATATGAGCTGAAAATGGGTTTCACTCTACTGGTTCATGTGGACCAAACAAGATTCCATCAACCAATACTTTGATGATTTATATCAGACACGTTGATAATCCACTGTGGTTACAACTGAAGCTCTAACAAAATGTATATTGTTTTGTCAGTAAAACTACCAATTTATTTCACAAAAAGAAGGTTTTGATTTCATAAAACTGTTTGCGTTTGAGCTTTTTTTTATTTTTTAGCTAAACAGTGTGTCTGTGTTTTCTTATTCCATTTAACACTTGTGTCCCTGGCCACCTCTCCTCCTTTACATCCCTGTCTCCCATCACTCCAGCCGTCCCACACACAGACACATGCACACACTCGCACATAGCCGCCCTGGCTCCAATTATCTTCAAACATTTCGCTGGCACACGACCTTCACAACATCCCCTCCTGATTGCACACAAATGTTATCCCAACCAAATTAGATTAATTAAAAATATTTGAGTAGCCGCAGGAATGTTAAGCCCATAATTCAGGCCCAGGGTGAAGTATATGTAAGTTGCATGCTCAGCCAGAACACACACTCACTTATAGATGAACACAGTTGCAGTCACTGATTTTTTTTTTTCCCCCTCATTGTGTGACACAAGACTGCAGGCCCTGAGAGAACAGACCGGATCTGAGTTTACATTTCTGAAAGTATCAACACGGATATTTAGACCTCAGGCTGTTTATGTCACAGTCACTGCTTATATTCAGATCAAACATCTACAGCCAGTGGATCAAACACTAAGTAGCGTTTAGTTTTTTCTTTTTAATATAATTTAGGCACTTCCCCTCTAGGAACAATTCAGGATGAAAACACTGAAACAAACAACTGAGACCATTCATCTGTCTCTCTCCTGTTTCCTTCCTGGTCTCCCCATTTTTCCATTCCTCTGCCTCCCACAGGTGAGTACTGGCAGAGTGTGAGGGATTCAGCTGCCACGGTGGATCTGTCCTACCTGCAGGCGCAGAGACACAGACTCCGACGAGATTCAGACAGCGAGGCGATCAGCGCCATCGCCTCTTTGTCGATGGGATCCCTCGCATCAGAGAGGTAAGGACCACCTAGAGAAGAATAGTTCAGTTGTTTGAAGGGGAGTTCAGTGGAAATGTTTTGATTTATTTACATTCAGTGCTTTGAACAACCTCATTTTGGAGAAAGAGTTCAATGGCTAGTCACAGCAGGGCCAAGACCAGAGTCTGAAACATCTTCAGTCTTAAAAATGACAGCACAGTCAGCTTCACAGTACGTGGTTATTTAAATAGGATTATGTGCATATTTGTTAGAATTAGAAGCAGCAGCTAGCTGTAGCACTTCCCACGCTGAAACACCTGCTGCTGGAATATTTGTAGACTATGAAACTGCTTCCGAGTTCTGATGTTGGAGTTGTCTTAAGACCACAGCATTGGTCGTGGCCACACTTGGACTAGCCATTAGCTCATCAGTCTTTTCAGAGTTAAACTCAACAAGTAAGATACTGATCGTTTACAACCTTTCCACAGAATCCTGATTCAAAAAAAATCTGAGCTCTCCTTAATATCTAACATTTACTCGTCATACCAACGTTAAACTTTGAGTGTAATAAATGTTATGTCTTGTTTTGTTTTTGTAGGAAGCAGCCTGAAATCATCTCAGAGAAAAAAGATTTGATGTGAGGAAAACGTCTGATCCTTTGAGCCTAAGCTCGGTGCAGCACACACACGCACAAAAACTATGGGTTTGGATTGTCACTGGGAGCAGGACCTCCTGCATTACTACTGCCTGCAGTCTGACCACTGAGGACCAGATGGACCACATTCATATTCTCAGGAGGTCTCTTCCTGAAGGAGCTTTCACTCGCTGATCTGAGATGTTTTGTTTAAAGCTCAAAAGCAGAAAAAAGAAGAGCCTTCACTTCCTCGTTTGACCGGGTGCAACATGATGTAGCATGAGTGACCACTCAGACGACAGGTGTGAGAGAGCAGACAGGTTCTCCACACGTTCCAAACGACTTCCTGTCATTTTTCTGCATGTGACAAAGAACCAATGAAGGAAAAAAAAAAAAAGACTTATTCATCTTCTGCACTGTATTGCTCTCCGACTGGACAAGAATGAGGAGAAGCGAGTCGACAGTCAAACATTTTGTTTGATCTTTCTTTGAATATTTGTTCTTTTGACTTAAGGCACTCATTTTTTTTGTGAATGCCAGTAAGAAAACCTTTTTTTTAAAGACTCCAGTAACCCAGAGTGAAGCTACAATGAAGTCTGAGATACATATGTTTTATATTGTTTTTATGTCCACGTATTTTCTTAAGACTCTCTTTTATTTTTTTCTTTCTTTCTTGGCCTGTCAGACGAGCACATGCGGCGAGCGTTTAGATAGCTGCAGTAATTGGTTTCACTCTCTGACAGATGAAAGAAGACACGTCCGTCTTTCACAAAGTGCATCTTAAATACGTCTGTATACTGTATTTGTACTGGGGGCTTTAGTCACGACTCACTGGGGCATCAATGTGACGAGACAAGAATCTGAAAGGTTTCCGCACGTCGTAAATGACCGAGGTCTCCCATGATGCCTCAGTGCAACGTTACCACTCAGTAGAGATTGTATCATGTGACAATGCAGAGCACATTTTTATATTCTTGGTTCAAAACCTTCATGACAATCACACAAAGTGCACTTACACTGCCCTCAGACATGGGGTCAGACAGTGAGGTGTTTCTTCCTGTGGATGAGCATTCCTGCTGTGTTTCAACAATGCTTTGATTATTTGAACTCTTAATAAGGTTTGATTTGTCTTATTCTTCATTTACAAAGCGCTGCTTTGTTTATCGACATCTTCAGGGAAGCGCCTTGCGCCCCGGACCGAGCCGTGGCATTTAGCAGCTGCGATGGGTAGCTGAACATAAAGTGGGTGATATCCACATAGAATTGGACACAGGTTAAACCCAACCAAAGTTTATGAGAACAATGTGCTGTCCGGGGACTGGAAAGGCCTCAAAGACTTTGTGAATGTTTCTTTTCTTTTTCCAAACAGTCAGGAAGCATCAAAAGCACGGAGCCATAAACAGAATCATTTGACGTTACACGTATTTATATTTTCATATTCTTGACGTGTCTTTGATGTGTTCAGAGCGTGTCTAACACAGTTAAGATGGTGCTAATACGGCGTGTTTGCTTTCCTTCCTGTTCTTTCTGTGTGTTGCGTTGAAGATGCGTCTCAGAACTCGTTTAATTTTTTTTTAAATCATAAAAATGTGAAATCGCACGCGGTGGCAGAGCAGCTGATGCTCCTGCAGTTTCAGCTGCTCGACCCAACAGCGCAGTGTAGCTTTAAATCATTTTGCATGACAAAAACAAACTTTCTGTTTTATCCTTTTGTCTTAACTAATGCAGTTTGTTATAAATGTATATACTGTATATATGATCTAAAAATAAATCCTAGAGACCAAATTCTCAGTTTAATGATCATCCTGACCAACCTGCGTGAAGGTAAACTATTTAAACTTCAGGCCAAGTCTTATTTTATCAGAACTGACTGTTTGATTTTGTTCCTGTACAGTGTACATAATTACCTTTCTTTGTCTTTTTTCTACCTTTTTACTATTCTGTTACATTTTAAAACAATCTTTAATAAATTATATACATTTGCTCTATTCCTAATAGTATGTTTTATCTTTTTATAGTCTTCGGTATCCAAAAATAGATGTCTTTAAAAAAAATGCATAAATAATTTGATTATAAAAGTACTTCGCTTGTTTACAACATTGGGTAAAACTTTATTGTTCACAAAAGACAAAATGATTAAAGCAAATGGGGAGAGATGCTGAAGAAGAAACATAATCAAAAAGCAATTGCTCACACAGTTAAAAAAATAATCTGCTCCGCTCTGAAAGGATTCACCTCATCAACACTTTGGCACATTTTCTAAGAAAACTTCAGCTTTTTTTTTTTTTTTTTTTTACTATTAAAAAAACATTTTAAAGTCGCATTTTAGAGTACGACTTTATGCAGCGACTTGCTAACAGACAGGCTGATATGAAAATAAACAGCTGTGATCAGTGTTTTTTTATTTAATTTTAATTAAAACTGTAAAGCATAAGCAGTGTGCGTGCACCAGATTTACACAAATGCTTTTATTTATTTTTTTTAAACACAGGAAGCTGTTGGGAATACTGCAGCACAAAGAAGAAGATTCTTTCAGCTCTTCTTTTCTTTTAAAGAGTCGGAGCGATTAGCTTATTAGTATTTTTGCTGTAAACATAAATTAGCTGTGACCGCCCTCTAACCATCACTGTTCCATCATCATTAGTCATCCTAATGTCTGTCAGGCTGGGAGCCATCCGACAGAGGAGTCGGAGGGGCTCGTCGAAGGCACTCGCACCAGCAGCCATTTGTAGTTTCATTGTCACCGCAGGCCAGCTGTTTGTTCAGTTTGTTCATTTTTCTCAGTATTTTCAGCAGAGTCCGAGTCTCAGAAACACCTGGTGGGGGACGCATCAGGAGTCAAGCACATGTCCAACGATTAAAGAGTTAAAAAAATAATAATGTTTAAGGAGGTGCGTGAAGGTGGGAAAAATGTAGAAAACTCTGAAGAAGAGGAGCAAATTGAAGAATTCCCCGTTAATGGTTCATCTGTGAAGAAAAGACACAAAGATGAGTCGACGTTCCTCCATAAACACATGTCAAAGTGAATTTTCACAGGTTTGAGGTTTTAAATGTGTACAAGCAAACAAATGTGGAAAAATTCCTTCAGCTCTCTTGTTTTTTTGCTGTTGTTTTTTTTTTTTTTAACCCAGCAGACATTTCATCTGCAGCTCTGTAATTACAGAGTGGCTCCAGACACACATGAAGTCCAGAACACAAATATTAGAGAGACTTTCTATTATTATTAAAATGACCGAAACGTTTTAATCCTCCGTCTGTGACGGTGACTTGTACAGTTTTGTTTGACAGTTTATACTTCAGGCCGGAGTCCTGTGGCTTTTCGTTGCCTACGTGTCAAACCCCCTGAGGCCGTCTGGACACAACACAAGAGGACACGCAACAAGCACATACACTAAGTCACACACCGTCCTCCCACCTGTGTGCAGCTCAATGAAAACGACCAGCAGAAACCACAGCTCCTGCCACAGTGCTGATGAGCCACAGAGGCCTTTACATCTGGCCCCAGATCAGCCAGGAGTGAGCGCCAGAGATTTAGTGTGCAGAAGTGTGTCCAACAGCTGGTCAACAAGCACAACACACACACACACACAACATGGCTGCAGCAGAGCCAGGAGGTTCTGCAGAGGAAGGAGCCACTGGGAGATTTTGTGATTATAGAGTAAACAATAGAAAGAGGATTGTTTTCTCCAGCCGTCCTCTCAATGTGGACGTCTCACGCAGAGTCAGACGTCCACATGCACCTTAGGAACTGTACGACTTTTTATGAAGATACGCTCGTGCTTGTGCATCTGCATGCTTCTGGAGAAGGGGCTGTTGAAGATGTTAAGATTATTACATACAGATGAAATGACAACAAATAGTGAAAGTTGATTCGTTTTGACTTTATTTGCTGCAGCTGAGTACAGTATATGATTTATTACAAGCCAGAAATGTTTTCATGAATCAACCAAAAAAACTGCATGTTAAATGTTTTAGTTTTGTGTAACATCTATCTACAGAGGTGCACATTAAAACTGTAAAAAATAAAAAGTATAGATGTTTCATCTTTATGTTCTCACTGATCTGCACCGTGTCCTCGGTCACTGTCTTTGAAGCCTCTTGACTCTTTCTAACCTCGTCTTTTTTTATTTTTTTTCTGGAGCCGGAGGGTCTGCTCAGGTTTCTGACACAGTCAGAGCTGATGATCACAGGCAGAGCGAGCAAGCTCGTGAGGCGTTCAAGGACACGCGTTTGCACACGCAGGAGCCTCTGCTCTCCATCCACACCGAAACCGAAACATGCTGTGATGTCGAGGCCGATGGAGGTTTTATTGTTAGCTCATGGTGGGACACCTGCAGGGTGCACATGGACCACAGCTGTGTGTGTGTGCGTGTGTGTGTGTGTGTTCCTCTGATTCGTCTGGTGGAACATGTGTCGGGGTTTGAAAGGTGTTTACCTTGAACTGTCACCCAGCAGAACAGCAACAGATTCATCTGCTCCTCGTCACTTCTCCAACCAAATATATATATATATTTTTTTAATTACTTTAAACTTTTAACATTTTAATATTTTGTCACGTTTTGACGTGTCAGCCGTGGAGCGGCTGCTCTGGTGACTGGTTTTCAGAAACCTGCAGGAGGCGAGCGAGATGAAAATCTGTGAGTTTATTCCTGTTTATCCGTCGGATCACAAGGCCTCGCTCATGCTGCACAGCTAATTAAAGCTCCAAACACACAGCGTGCACGTGCACCGACGTGCACGGGGCCTGCGCGGCTGACCCCAACCCCAGAGCACACACCTTCCTAATACACCACAACTGTTTCCAATCTAAAGGTTCCTGCTTGTCTGGGCCCCGGCGAGGCCTGATTGCACGATACAGGATCCTCAAGAAAGGAGGGCAAGGCTGCGGGGGGAGAGGGAGCGATGTGCCTCCACTTCTTTCCCCCCCCTCACTCTCCCTTTCTCCTTTCATGCTCTACCTGTACGGTAATCTGGTATCTGTTAAAGTGGCTGAAAAAGGAAAACAGACGCCGGAGACTGCGGGGGAAAACATTTGTCTTAAATTCATCAGAGTTCTGTCAAACACTGCGGCTCCGGGGGTTAGATTCCCTCGCAGATAATCGCTGGGTTCAGTTCAGACACACAGCCAGGACTCTGCATTAATTACCTTCACATTATTGGTTGTAATGATGGTTTTAGTCTCGTCCGT
>JARVLU010001354.1:6101625-6114711 GCA_031762415.1 Simpsonichthys santanae
GGGGGGGGGGGGGGGGGGACAGGGGTGGAAGTTTGCTAAAAGTTAAATTCAGCTGTAAAAATATAAAAAGAAGGCAGTGAACCGTCATGCAGCACAGAGGTTCTGCAGGATCAGAGATGTAAGCAAAGGTTTTAGATGGAGGTTGTGGTCAGACCATAAGGAAGTCATTCAGGGGGGTCAAAGGTCAGCAAGTGGGTGCAAACACAGACAGAGGTTGAGAGGGTGGAGGTGAGGACACAGGAGGGTGTGTGACAGAGGTTTGTTGGGGTCCTAGTGGCTGGTGGACATGGCCCAGGCCCCCTCCATCCTCCAGACAGAAAAGGCATAGCTGAGTCTCTCGTGGGCCAGGTAGTTGCAGCTGGCCAGCTTGGCGTCCATCTCGTCGCTCTGCAGCACCTGGTACAGGAAGTCGATGTAGCGCGAGGCCAGCTTCAGGATCTGGATCTTGCTCAGCTTGTCGGAGGGCAGCGTGGGGATGATTTTGCGTAGAGAGGCAAAGGCGTCATTCAGAGACTGGGTGCGCTGACGCTCCCGGACGTTGGCGATGACGCGCTGAGAGTGGAGCTCCTCGAAGGGAGCCTCCGGCCTGGGCCCCAGGGAGGAGGGGGCCAACGTCACGATGGTCGAGGGGCTCTTCTTGATTCTCTTGGGCCCGGTGGGCAGCAGGCTGCCGGTGCTGCTCTCCTCCGTCTGACTGAGGCCGTCCTTCTTTGGATAAGGCGAACGCTTTCGATTTTGGAGGGTCTTTTTGGACGCCCTCTCCAGCTCCTCCTCGCTGGCCCCCAGCCCTCCTTCGGGGGAGTTGGTGCAGGACACCTCTTCTCTCATGGCGGTGTCCAGGGGTGACCTCCGCTGCTCTGAGAAGATTTGGTACGGCTCTGTTCTCACCTCAGTCTGGCAAAAATCGTCTCCCGTCAGACAAAGTCACGGCTGCAGCTCCATCAGGTTTAGCCTCGGACTTTCCCGTTTCCTGGTTTTTAAATGTCACAACTTCCACATTCCCTCTCTCAGTCCACCAGACAGAACAACAACAAACCATCTGACAAGCAGGTCTACCTCCACCTCTTTTATAAGCCAAACGCCAACTCAAGGCCTGCGAGTTTTTCTCATTGGCTCGGCGGCCTCTCAGAGGGCGGGGTTCAGCTTGGAAGAAGCAGGAAGTGTACGTTAACTGGGCGGGTGATGGAGGAAGGGGGTAAGCGGTCCAAACAGCCAATGAGAAGCGCCGCATCTAATGTTGCAGAGAAGTCTGAGGTTTATGGGTTCCAGATTTGGGCTGGACCCTCGGTCCGCTTGCATCCTTGTGTGCACACAAACCTCACATGTTTGACCGTCACCACATGTACGCTTCAGTCCTTAATACTTATTACATCTAGTTTTATGGCGATAATTACAGAGACGAAATCCTTCTCCTCTTTCTAACGACGTATCGAATTTGACTCGTCTCAAAAAGCAGAGAAAGAAATCCCCATCGGGACAAAAAATGTATATTAATTACAGATGTAAAATTAGCAATAAACCCATCTCTACCTAAACTATGTTTGTTAGACTAGCTCTTTATGCTCAGACATCTCCATAATCACTCCTGATGTTCGCTGTCCCAACGCTGGGACGGTAGGAGAGCCCAGGCAGGACCCTGAATGACCCCTGACCTCGGCGACCCAAACACCCCAGCCTGCAAAGGTGAGAGCGAGTGCGCCTAATTGTACCGACCATGGCCTGAAGGCAACATCTGCGTCTGCAGCCCCTTACAGACGTCTTCCTCACAGCTGACGGTGCGTCCACCGCACAGAAGGTTAGCCCTGCTGAGAAAAGTGACATCAGGTTTTTGTTTGTGCAACCAACAATTTTAACCAATTACTAAATTTTGCGTAAAACCGCCATTGCGCTCCGCCTTTTTTTTTTTTTTTCAGTTTCCCATCAGTAACCATTTATACCTACATGCGTCACAACCGGCTGACTCATCTGCAGATAACTGGAGGACATGTTGCGGGAAGTTTTCCACTGCTCTCTTCTGTGGAAATGTTGGACTTGTTGATGACAGCGCCCGAGAGGTCGCTGAGGTGCAAAAATCTGACCCAGAATGAAGCTGGTTTGAAATTAATTAAGAATTTTTTAAAGGAATTGATGCATGTAATTGAGTTTCACGCCATTAAATGCTGCCTGATATCTTCTAACCAAAGATTTTGGCGAGCTTTCAGCAGCGGAGCGTGGGTCATAAGATTTTCTTGATGAACCTTGTGATTTCACCGGTTTACATTTCGTTCGTGTACTCGACGCAACTAAAATCCCTGTTGGGATCAATCAACTGTAACAAGAACAAAAGTGGTCACCATCCGTGGAAAGAGGTTTAATTTACTTAAAGCCGGCTTCGTCCTGACGGAGACAGAGAGGAGGACAGGACAGTCATCACTGCTGATGGTAAACTCAGGAGCGAAGACGAGGCCCCGTGCCACCATGATGGAAAAAATGAGCTAATAAGAAGGCCAACAGGAGGAGAAGAATAGGAAAGGAGAGGAATAGGAAAGAGAGAAAGGAAAAGAAGAAGAAAGGAGAACAGGCGGGGGAAGAGGAAAAAAAAAAGTGAGGCTGTCCAAACAGAACCAGATGCAGGAGTGTGGAGGCTCGTTTGATCTTGATCCTCATAGGCTGATTGATGTTACACATTTCATTTCCTTGTCAGAGTCCTGACATAATGTTTCACTAAACGCTCGGGTCCTGCTCTCATCTTGGTTCTGTTTGCACAGGGATCATAATTAACCCTTTCTGGAGCAAAGGGAGATGGTGCATATTTCTATATACGCTTACAAACAGGAAAACTTGGATCTGGAAAAAAAAAGAAAAAAAAAATGAGAAAAAGCAGACGATTGTCTCTTTCTGTCTCCGATCCAGATGGTTCTGAGCCGAAGAGCAGACATGCTGATGCTGTGGAGTTCACGATAGGAGCGAGGTGGTTGTTTCTAAAAAAATTTGTAATGCGTTCAAGTCAAATCTTCATCACGCAGCAAAAGGTTTGGACGACGTGCTCCGTGAGCAGGAGCTCAGCGGTGTGACCGATCACAAGTGATGTGTTTGGAAATCCACACTGCACCCAACAGAAGGAACCGCTCTTTACGCTCCTCCTCACCTTCACCCTCAGAGTTTCGTCACCCTCCCAGGCTGTTGTTATGGATGCTTCAACACAGTATGCCCCCGTCGGCCCCTCCATACCCATTCTTCAAGCGGCCCGTCCCAGGAGGCGCTGCTGGTGACAAGGAAGACATCAGGGACCCATTTCCTCGCATGGAAAACCCTTCCTGTGGGGCGTCCACTTAGGAGGGGTTTGGGTGGAGGGGGTGAAGGTGCACGGTGAGTGTGGGGGAGGGAGACTTTGATAGGAGGTGAAGATAATAGAGTTAGGAAGAGGTGCCTGCATTTTGAGGAAAAAATGGAAAAGAACTGGGACTGCAAGGAGTCTCCCAGAAGAGTGAACTGCTCTGTGCATGCGTGTGTGGGGGTCAGAGGTCATTATGTGCTCAAGGTCCAGACTTTTTGTGATCAGACAGTGCAGGGGCCAGTCTTTGATGAGCCATCGTTAAACTTATTTAGATTTCTGCTACCATCGTTTGACAGTATCTAACATGTTGTTCTCCCCTGAAGATGTTGGACAATGCTCCTCTTCGATTGTTCTTGATGGAGAAGTTTTGCTTGTGACTTTGTGAATCGCTCAGCTGCTATACGTTAGATAAACACAACAACGTGGGAGTTTTAAGGAAACATTAATTCCTGAAGGTAAAAAAAACAAACCCAACAAAGTTCAGTCAGGTCCTCTGGATGGTTTCTTTATTTGTTTGTTGTTGAAACGTTGCGATCTTCGTCCAAAGGACTTCATCAGTCCAAGGAGTCACAACAAACTCAATCCCATAAGTGACTTACTCACATAGTGGGCCAACCCGGTTGGATGGCGATAAGATGGTTTCTGGAGTCCGCCCTCTCCCCCGTCGACTCCTCTGAGGCAGCCATGGACAAAGTGGTTCAAAACATCAAAGTTCATAATCCAGGTAGAAAATCATCGGACTGATGAAGTCCTTTGGATGAAGGACAACGTGTTTCAACAACAACAACAAAAAAGAGGACCTGACTGAACTTTGTTGGATTTTTTACTGGATTATTGAGCATGAACTTTGATGTATAAAACAAACGACTAAAAGCAGCGTGTTGTTGAAAGGACAGAGGGGTTTTAAGCTCAGTTTACGTGAACGATCGTTCTTGCAGTCTTACGAATGCTGCTTGTAAAAACGTTACATGTTCACATGGTACATTCAATCTGATAACAATCGCTGTTTAGACAAGACCGCAACAGACGAACCCGCTTTACTTTCCATTTCAGGCCACTAGCTGGCGCTGTAGAAAAAATAGACGTCTGAACCTGGACTCCAACCTGAATGTGACACGTTTCAGGAAGAGACTGCATGAACGTCTGGGTGTTGAGTAAACGTCACACTGCCCCTGATCGATGATACACTCAACAGCTTCAGCATCATCTGCGTATAATGATTTATGTTGAGCACACACAGATTGATAGTAACACGGACATAGTGCAGTTGAGAAAACAGTGACAAACTAAACCTGTCATGCAAAATGTAGAGTTTTGATTGGCTAACGATGCGTTCTTTTATTGTACTGTGAGCGCTGTAGTCCAGCCTGGTCTAAAACGTTTGCCCTTTTCTCCACACTCCATGCTCTTTGGCTGATAAGAACTAATGGTAACCAGTATATTTGATCAAACATCCCATCAAAAATGACCAAATCATCTATTAAAAAGTCAGGTCATGTCACGCCATGACTGCATCCATGGAGCAGGATCTAAAATGCCACATTCTTATGAAACAGGCTCTTATTGTTAAAAATAAAACATGGTGGCTTCTTTAAACTGGGTCCAGTTTCCAACAATGGAAGTAGAGATACTTGGTCTACCAATACACATTATGGTTTAAGTGTTTCTCATCAGCATGTTTTTTTTTTTATATATTTCTGTCAGTCAGTTCAGATCCATCTGATAAAAAAAACAAACCTTTTGGGCAGAATGTGTTGAGCTCACAGGCCAGACCTGACCCACAGACCACCAGTTGATGATTACAGAGGCGGTACATGTTGAGTGTGTGGGCCAGAGTTGTGCTGGTGTGACTTTCCACATTACTCAGATCTTTTCTTCTGAATGACCCATAAATTAATTTACTTCTTCTGTCAGATGCACTCATAACAAATAACCCTTCTGTGGAAGTTGTCATGGAAAACAAGATCCAAGGGTGTGTTTTTAACTACATTTACAGCTGAGCTCATTCTTGCACTTTGCTGATACGACTGTCTGCAGAGTTTCTGGCCTAAACCTCCAACCATAGTCAGCACCTTTGTTATTTTTAGTTTCACTGATAATCACCACGACCGTTCCCTCAGAGTCTCATTTCACTTTTGAACCCGCTTGTTGTTAAGTTGTTTCATTGAGCATGACAAATAAATGCATGAGTTTGATGTAGTTATAGATTTTCTTGCCAGAAGTGTGTCCTAACACATGTTAGGCTGCATTAATTAACCTAACACAGACATCAAATATTTATTGGTAACTCGTATAATACTGCAATCATTATAATATAAATAATTTATGAATGCAGTTCCTACTCATTCTACAAATATTAAATAAATAATTTAATAATAATAATAATAATAATAATAATAATAATAATAATAATAATAATAATAATAATAATAATAATAATTAAATAATAAAGATTCATTGCTCCTCATGTCCACTATCCTTTTAACTAAACTCCTGTACTGGTCAAGATCATGTTATAAATCACTTCTTGGAAATAATCTAAAGCAAAAATCTTACAGGGATTAAACTGAAAGCTGCTGGATTACATCTCAGAAAGGGATCTGAGATTGTACCAAACCAGATTTGTGTCTTTTCTGATACCAAACGGACACAGAAAGCGACTTCTGTTGAATATTTTTCTACTTTTAATTGAGCAAGTAAATATATTCACAATAGAAAAGCTCACAATTGTCAGCCCATAAATATTGTTTCCGTGGTGTTTGTTACAAGTTGCCCACAGAACAGACCCTCCTCACACAGAGCGGATGTTGTGGGTCAGAACATTGTGCACAGAGAGGATGTAACTTGAACAAGTTGCACGCCACCACTAAATACTGTGGTATGAAAGAGTTGGTGATTGTTTTCTGTGTTTCTGTGAGACGCCGTTTGTCTTTGGTTGATGATATTTTGATCAAAGGCATCGTTTAACGTCCTGAGATGTTGCAAACTTTAACATGCGGTGATTTTGATGCCTTTAAGTTGGAGCACCGAGATCCAGTGACCCCCCTCCAGTAACTGGAGACTGGAAGAAACATCCAACACTCAAACCCATGATACAACCCAGTGGTCGGACCGAATCATTTTCAGGACAGAAACAAACACCCATTTGTCTTGTTTCTGTTCCATTCGTGTACAAATGAAATACGAAAACAAAACATCTACGAAGCTCATGTGAAGTGCTCCAGAACATCACCTGCACAGCTCCTGAGGTGACTAGTCTTCAAAAAGGAGCCTTGCCTTTAAATCACCTACCTCTGCCGCTGCGTGCAAGTCTTTATTTTTATTTTTCAGCTGTTTCGTATCTTCTCATATACGACCACAATTTATCATAATATTTAGCGTTCAAGCTTCCTTTAAATCTCCCTGCTTTCATGTGTAATTTGGCCAATATCCTGCTCTGGCGCTGATTACAGCGTTCATGAGCCCGGGTCGGTCTGAGGCACGTTACGAATGGTCCCAGTGGAGCTCACAGTGGAGCTGGGGATGTGGAGCACAGCAGGTCAGGCTTTGGGACATCAGAGACGCACAAAAGTTACGAGATGGGCTGGAAAATAACAGGAGATATGGAGCATGGCTGCGAACCTTTCTGTCAAATAAAAGGAACTCGACAAAAACATGCTATTTCTTTATTTTTGTCTTTTACAGAAATGAATTACTCAAATAGATTGTGTGTCAAATGTTTGCTACAGCATGTGTGTGTGTGTGTGTGTATGTGTGTGTGAACTGTTACATCACATCATGTCCATGTGTTCAAACAGCAGGTCTCCTGACCCCCCTCTGCATGTGATAATGTGACACCAGAGCAACACATGTCAAATGCACCTGAATCAGCACTTCACAGGAAACACACACATTCATTTTAAAGAATGCTACTGTAATTGTTTGGGGGGGAGGGGGGTTTAAGAAAACTGTGCTGCTGATTCATCCATGATCTACGACTCTGACCAGTGAGGCAGATGATGTATATGGATGATCACTGGTAACACTGTGACAAACAAAAGTTTTTACTGCTGAGTCCTGCACTCAAACACGTTCAGTTCACTTTCTATGCAAATATTAATAAATGTCTCAGAATCAGCAGATCAAATGAAGGTTGTTGTTTTTTGTTTGTTTGTTTGTTTGTTTTAAACTTGTTTGTAATGGTTTCAGAGCTGCAGGTGTAAAAGTGAGCAGACCAGTTTTTACTTCTTGATGCTGAGAAGACAAGACACGTTGGACTTGTATCATTTATAAAAATGTAGATTAAAGGATTCAAACACTTATTTTTTTTTTTTTTTTTTTTTTTTTTTTTATATTTAGTTCTAATCCTGGTCCAGGGGCCTTTCTGGTGGAGTTTGCATGTTCTCTCTGTGCATGTGAGTTTTCTCCAGGTACTCCAGTTTCCTCCCACAGACCAAAAACATGCATGTTAGACTGATTGATAACTCTAATTGTCTCTAGGTGTGAGTGAGAGAGTGAATGGTTGTTTGTCTCTATGTGTCCCTGTGATGGACAGGAGACCTATCCAGGGTGTCCCCCACCTCACGCACAGTAATGGTTGAACACGGGCACCAGTGACCCCAGCAACCTGAAAAAGGAAGAAGCAGGTAAAGATAATGGATGGATGGATGGTGGATGGATGGATGGATGGATGGATGGATGGATGGATGGATGGATGGATGGATGGATGGATAAATATCTGTTTGCTTTAAAACAATGTCTTCTGAAATGGAATTAAGTGGAAAAGTTAAGAACAACTAATATCTTACCTGTTGTAGATAGTTCTTTAACAACCTCAGTTTGGTCCTGTCTGTGCTCTGTTACTATGTTTACATGAACATAAGTAATCTGATTAAATGGGCATTAGGAATAAAAATCTGTCATGTAAATGCCCCATTCAAATTATTCTGAGCTGATCCAGCTTGATCGAATGAAGTTGTAATCTGAATGAGAACGGTGGTTTATGCCGATTCATAATCCGAACGGTGTGCATGTAGACAATCTGTTCATTTTATCCCGATCATGGAAAACTGACCTGACTATGCATGTGTGACCTATGTCTACCTCACGTATTTCCACTTGACTAATGCTAATAATATTAGCATGTCGGGGAAGCAAAACTGGTCGACGAGCGACAACATTTCTACTAGAAACTTTGAAAGAGCTCAGAATGATCTGTGTCACCTGCAGCTCAGTAAGGGAGTGCAGGAACGTCTCTACCATCATTAAAACCTGTCGCAGGTCCATTTTGGGTGCTCAGGTTTGTTTGCATTCATCCCAGAAGTAGAACTACTGTTAGCTTATCATTTCAGTCAAAATTAAACTCTGTCCTTCCAAGCTGAGGTTGTTCAAATAGTTATCCACAATAGGAAAGCTACTTAGACACTTAGAAGTCTCTACAGAATAAAGAGTGTCTTCATGATACAACATGGTTGCCAGGTACTTCATAAGTGTCAATAACACTAAGTGAATACCAGACTATTACAAATCCAATTAAACAAAATAAATAAATAAATAAATGAAAAATACATAATTTCGAAAGTTCTGAAAAATGTAAATAAAAACAAAAACCCATAGTTTACACACAGTGGGACATAGTAAACATACGTAAGAATAACTAGAGGACCGTTTTGCAATTAATTAGTGCAACAGGTCATTAAGAGGACTGGATATAAAATGAATACTGTAGTTTAGAGAGTCTGAAGCTCTATGAAGTAAAAATGGGCAGAGGTTCACCAGTCTGTAAAAAAATTAAAAAAATTAAAAAAATTAAATGAAAAAAAAATTAAAAACTGCCACTTAAAGTACTGGAACAATTTAAGAATAATGTTCCTGAATGGAAATATGGAAGACTGTATATATTCCATCATCTACAGCTCATAAGATCATTAAAAAATGTCTATAACTGGAGAAATCTGAGCTTCAAAGACAAGACTGAAAGTAAATCTTGGATGTTCTCGATCTTCAGACTCTTACAGGCGGCACTGCATTAAAACTTCACTTGACATCACTGCATGGCTCAGGAGCACATCCTGATCATTGTAAACAAGACCATGCCATCAAGAAGCACTGGTTAAAGAAACACAGCTGTCTACTCTGGACCAAAGCTCATTTAACATGGACTGAGACAAAGTGGACAACTGTTCTGTGATCAGACAAATTGAAATTTGTATTTTTGAGAACCATAAATGCCCCATTTTCCATGTTAAAGAGACAAACTAATTTACTGTCAGCACGCAGTTCAAAAATCTGCCTCTCTGATGGTATGGGGGTGCATCAGTGCCTCTGACATGGGCAGCTTACACCTCTGGAAATTCACCATCAGTGTAGAAAGATTTTTTTTTTTTTACAGTTTTTGAACAACACATGCTCTCATCCAGACTTTTTTATTTTATTTTATTTTTCAGGGAAGGCTTCGCATGTTTCAGCAAGACGATGCTAAACCTCACACGGTTACAACAGCAGGGCTTTAAAGTAGAAGAGTCTGGGTGCTGACTGCAGTCCAGACCTCTCACCAACTGGACAACTGATGCGTCATATGAAAAATCCATCAAAGAAGACCCAAGACTGATGAACAGCTAGGATCCTACATCAGACCAAACGGTACAACATTCCTCCAAAACCTCCAGCAGCTGGTCGCCTCAGTTCCTGCATGTTTACACACGACTGGTAAAAATGCTTCTCCACAAGAAACGTGGTCCTGCCCTAAACTTTTTCAAGTTATTGCTGCCATCAAATTCTAAATTCACTTTTTTTCCTTAAAAATATACAATTTCTTAGTTTGAGCATGTTCCACTGTGAATAACACGTGTTTATGATATTTGCAAATCACTGGATTCTGTTTTATTCACATTTTATTCAAGGTTCTTATTATCATTCACTTCACATGAGGTACATGAGGTGGAACGAAAATATGTACACCAAAAATACAAATAGTAAAAAAAAAAAAAAAACTGTAGTAAGATCTAAGATATGAACTAAGAAATATGCTAAACTAAGAATAAGCACTAACAATGCGCCAAACAACAGCAGCACGAACATGAGTCTGTGTGAGCAGATGAGGACGAATGAACACAGCAACATTAAATAAATCAGCAGCATGAGATCAGCAACATGGATCAGCAGCACATATCAACAATTACAGTGATTTTTTTTTCACATTGATAATCCTGGTTAGATACTCATGAGTCTAACAGCCTCAGGGTAGAAGCTGTTCCTCAGTCTAGTGGTTCTACACTTAATGCTTCTCAACCTTCTGTCTGAGGGGAGTGGGGCAAAAAGTGTGTGTGCTGGGTGAGTGGGGTCCTTCATGGTGCAACATTTATGCATCTTTATCAGAACTGGTTTACGTATTGCTTCCATTTTCTTTATCAGAACTGGTTTACGTATTGCTTCCATTTTATGTTTTCAAACCCCCGTACAAAAGATCTGAATTATATTTTTGAGCACAACTTGTTTGAATGAAAATTTTTTTACGTAATCATTGTTTAATTTTAATTAATCATTGTGTTTTGTAGGTGAAAAGATCAAAACTTTAAAAACTCAGTCCTGTCAAATAAGACGGAAGCATTTTTTTCTTATTTATTTATTCTTGTTTTTTTTTTTTTTTTAGATCCTGACAAGACATCAAACGACACCTTGTACCATTTAGGAAACGCAGATTCAAACCTTGAGGATCCTCGAATGTGGACTACAACAAAACACCTGTTTGCCTTGAATGAAAAACAAACACAAGTCAAGTTGATTCAATTTCTTTTAAAAAAAGAAAAAGAAAGAAGAAGTGAGTCTGCCCACAGTCAACTGCTTCGATCTCTAATTGCTCCCTTCATGTTTCTGGAGGCCCCGTCTAGCAGAGATCTCCCAGATTAGACTCTATCACGCACCCATCCTGCTGAACATCTAGAACAAAAAGCGGCGCCTGAGAGGTAAGAGGAACGCTGCGGCTCTCCAGCAGAGCCGTCGCATGAGAACCATGAGCAGAGCCAGCTTCAAAGAGGCTCTGCCTTCACATTGAATCAGTATCTGGCTCCATTAGATTAGATGGCCCAAGCAAAGCTACATGGCGTTAACATTTCTGTATGGTTTCTCAAATCCGTCGTTCTGGTTCTCGTTCCCCCCGTGAAGCCACTTCAAACAGCCGCCGCCATGGCGTATCCTTTAGTGCTCTGAAACAGCAAATATGTGTCTCTCTCTCTGTAAAGTGTTTCAGATGCGAGCGCACAGAGGTCCCAGAGGGCCCGAAAGCATCGCACAAAGAAACACGAGAGAAAAGAGAAGGAGGGGGAGAAACTGAAAGCTGGACGGACATTAAAGCGCTGATATTCAGTGGGCTGTCAGCAGGCAGGTGGGGGGTGAAAGGGTTTGACTGACAGATGAGTGATGGATGAAGATGATGAAGACAGACAGATGAAAAATGGGAAGCCAGGGAAGAAAGTACAAGGCCAATCCTGCTACACCGAGTGAGTAAACTTGGTGAATATGGATGCAGAGGGGGCTCTGAGCAGCAAACACATGTTTCTGTTTGTAAATAAAATTGTAAATCGAAATGAATATTGCTTGAAGATCTGCGGGCCTTGATCCACGCTTTGCGGAAGTTCCTCTGAAACCATTCAAGTGACCGCCTTCTTAAAATGCCAAAGCAACTTCTTAATGTCAGAGAGGCCATCTGGTTCTCGAACAATTCAAGATGTTTGCTTAGCATTTTGCTTTTTTTTTTTTTTTTTTTCTTCTCCTCCTCGTGCTTCTTTTTTTAGATCAAATGCTTTACTTTTGTGTCATCAATAACATTGTTAAAAATTTTGCAATGGAAAAGCCAGCAAAGGAATGAATCACTGTCCTATTCTTTTCCCAGTCGTTCAAAGCAACAAAGTCCTTTTATTCGAGCACGGACATGGTGAGTTTGACGATTTTCTTGGTGGTGGTGGTGGGTGGGGTGGGGGGGGGGGGTCTCTTTATAGATCTTATAGTTATTGGGGAGATTTTTCAAACTGTCCGAACTGCTACGAAACAAGCAGTGCAAAACAAATTAAATGAGAATTTTATCATTACCATTAAATACAACATTAATGAAAATATGTGTCATGCAAATTACAACTCTGAATTGGTTCCTTGAAGGGGTCTTTCAACAGGGCTTCTGTAGCAAATTGTATAAAATATTAATCAAGAGCATCTTACCTGTTTCTAACGCTTAGACCGACCTCAGACCCCTGACATCAATGTCTCTGCTGCTGTTTGGAACTGAAGCCAGCAATATCCAGTTTACATGAGCTGTCATGCAGAGCAAGAGTCAGTGCCGTCCTGCTTACATCAAATAACTAATTATAACTAAACCATTAGAAAAATCAACTCAATTCAATTCAGTTTATTTATATAGCGCCAAATCCCAACAATGTTGTCCCAGGGCACTTCACAGGAGCATTCACATACATAGAAAAGCCACTTAGTAAAGTTCTCTATAAGGAAGCAGCAGACAAATTGACTCTTGGCTGTGTTGCAGTCTCCCCATCCTGAGCAAGCACAGTGGCAACAGTGGAAAGGAAAAACTCCCTTTTTAAAAGGATGAAACCTCCAGCAGAACCAGGCTCAGGACAAGCAGCCATCTGCTCTGACCGGCTGGGTTGAGAGGACTGAAAGGAGAGACAAACAAACACAGGATGGTCGATCCAGATATACAGATACAGGTCCAGGTGGAACTGAAAGACAAAAAAAAAAAAAAAAAAAAAAAAAAAAAAACAAGAAAAGGATGTAAAAAA
>JARVLU010001354.1:6114811-6126636 GCA_031762415.1 Simpsonichthys santanae
AAGGAGAAAATTAAGGGTCATCCAGGTTTTTATGTCTTTAAGACATGCTTGTAGTCTAAGTAACTGATTGGATTCATCAGGTTTAATGGACAAATATAAATACGTATGTGTCATCAGCATAACAATGAAAACATATCCCATGCTGTTTAAAAACTTTACCTAATGGAAACATGTAGTAAAGAGTATTGGCCCAAGCACTGAGACCTGAGGGACTCCATGACTAACTTCAGTGTATGAAGAAGGTTTATTATTTATAATTAAAAACTGGAATCTATCAGATAGATGTGATTTAAACTGTTTCTCTAATCCCAATATCATATTCAAGCCTCTGTAGTAAAATATTGTGATCAGTAAAATCAGTATTTGAACAGACAGCAGTGAGGAAAGGACTACGTGAACTACTTTGTGTTAGAAGTCAAGTTCTGGAAAAACAATCTGAGAATATTTTTAATCAGGCAAATGTTTAATTAGTTTTAAGACATTTACTCATACCAGATTCAGCCTGCAGGGAGGGCTTCAGCTTCTGCGTTGTGCTCCTGTGTTTAATGAGTTGATGGTCCAGATGTCTTTACAAGCTAACAAGATCAACACCAAAGTGATTGATTTTGTCCTGAAACAACTTCAATTAAAAAAAAAAATCATGACAGTTCATCTGAAAATGGTTTTATTTATATTTTTGTTCTCATCAGTAATACATTGCATTGTTTTTACGTATTATTTTGTTGCTAAGAGAACAGACAGATGTGGCACTAACACCACTAGCTGTTCCCATAAAAATATGTGTCTACGTTTGTTTTCAGCTGATCCCTTCTTCAGGGGTCGCCACAGGGAACTAACTAACACAAAGACATGACAACTGTTTTTACACCAGATGCCCTTCATGATGCTACCACAGACCACCGAGCTGCCACAGCCCTCTGTGTGGAGCAGAGAGCTGCTAGGGTGCCGAGGGAGCAGATGGTGGGGGTTAAGGGCCTTGCTCAATGACTCAGAATGCTTTCCCGCCCACATTTTGATGTTGGTCCAGGGGGTCGAACTGGTGACTCGATAACAGGAATGACTTTTCTAACCTCTGCACCCCCACTCCCCCTAAGTGTCTACATGTATAATTTTAAAATTTGTCACGTACATAAATATATAATAAAATAAAAGCAGCACCCGCCGGATCTCCTGATGCCCAGGTTGCAGGAGGACTTGTGGCCCACAGCGTTTACTGAGGTGCACTGATCAATGTCCATCCTCTGGTCTGCATTCACAACCTCCATGCTAACATCTGCCACAGACATTGCTCCAGAAGGCAGAAGGAGAAGTACCAATTACTTTTCAATGTTTTTTTTTTTTTTTTTTTTTTTTTTTGTCACTTCTCGTGGACCACCTCAGACAAGTTCAAGTTGTGTTTATTTGTCATATGTAAGGTTAACACAGGGTTAACAGTACAATGGCATGCTCAGGATGAGAAGAACCAATTTGTCTCGCTAAAAAAACAAAGAACAAACAAGAAATACTAAAAGCATGCAATAAGGGTACACAAAAATGTACCAAAAAGTGAAAAAGTAACTATAATATTTACAAGGTCCTAAAGAGAGATAGTAAACAACAACATGGTAGAATATAACGGTGCAGCAGGATGAATTTGAATGAATAAGTATTTCAAGGTGGACTATCCAGGATGCAGGCTCCCCAGCAAATTGAGTCTGAATGGAAAGACATGGGTCCATACAACTGGACTGCTCAGTCAGAGGTGATGCTATGGAGACAGACCCAAGTTTAAAAAAAAAAAAAAGCACAAAAATGTCTTACTTTAAATCTCTTGTTCATCTAATGGATGGTCAGGTGAACCTAAAAGTGGTAACAGCTCAGGTGTCTGACTTTGTCTCCCAGCAGCCTGTTGGACCATCATGCTCTGATACTCTGTTCACTCGGCAAGCTTTTTAAAAGTATGATTTTTTTTAAATACTAGAGTTGCTTCCTAACTGTACTACTCTTTGGTCTTGACCCTGCTCTGACTAGCCATTAGCTCATCAATTTGGTCAAAATTAAACCCAGTTTCTCCAGACTGCAGCCGTTAAAGAGCTATCTACAGCAGGTAAGATATTATGTCTGCAGAACTCCATTAAAAAAAACTTGAACTTTTCCTTTATTAAACATTTTTCAGTTTCAGAGTGCATTTTCATTAAATCTGTCAAATACAAAAGCTTCAACATGATGAAAACCCAACACTAAAAAAAATGGACTTATGAAAAACAGACATTTGAGGTAAAAAGCAATCAAGGCAAAAACAGAACACAAGTAATGCAGTAAATCATTTTATTGAATAAACACTATAATTTAACCCATAATGCTACATCAGAGCTCGTGATCTCAACAATTTTCCTCAAAACACATTGGACTGCTGATAATAAGTGCTCAATGCATTAACAGGTCTCAAGTAAATCTTTCTTTCCCCAACTGCACATTTTACTGTCAGCACTGTTTTATACATACTTATGAACATTTATTTGGATTTTATGAGCTGCTGTTAAACTCCATATCAACACACGGAGTGCTCATACTTGTAAAAATTAAGAAAGTGCAGTGAATTTTGCTGTAAAATCATAGATTTGTTGGGATGTACACACCTTTTCAAGCAGACAGGTCTGCACTTGGAAAAAACGTTAGATTTATGCAACTTTAAATCTTTCAGTAAAAACTTTCCCAGTCGACCAGTTCTGTAGAGTTTGATTCGTGCGTTGTTGCTCTGCAGCATCAAGTTGTGCCGGATGTTTGGGATATTTGGGCTTTTTAAAAAATGTGTAAACTATTGTTTCCAGTCTCACCACACTCAGCCAGACTGCCAGTCAGGACAACTTCCTTCCTTGATTTGGAGAAAAAGGGGTCCTGTAATTAAATAAAGTTAAGACCCCTCCCCTCTTGTTTCATATAACACACACAAAGGCACACACACACGTTTTACAGGCTGGTGTATAAACTTAATTGGCTCCAAAGCCCCCATCTTGTTCAGTGGAAAGCGAGGCAGACTGTTTTTCAGGGTCTTAACGTTGACGTTTTATAACAGCCAGATTTTTAAGAAGTTGCCATGGTGATTTAACCACAACTTCCCAATTACCTGGTGCAACCAGACTCTCGGGGCTCACAATGAACCAATAAAATACCACTAAGGTATAAAAACTACAAAAAAAAAAAATGTACTGGCATGCAAGAAAACAACAAAATGTGAAATAATATAGGAGCCTTTCACGTTTCAGAGACAAGTTTTAATACGTTGAATTTATTATGAGGCATTTTTACTGAATATTTTCCATTAAACAAAATGAGGTTGATTACGCCAAACGCTGATGAAGATTTAATATTTCACATATTTTTTTACATCGGCTTCAAAGTGTTTTGATCAGGCAGCTGCTTTTACAAAATCAGGCACCAAAGCAAAACAAAACACCCCCATCCTTCCTTTGAGGGACAGAATAAAAACGTGAATGGATGATATAATCGCTCCACTTCAAAGCGCACAGATTTGGCCTCCATTTAATGTTGCAGTTTTAATGCTGAGGGGTGTTTTGTTCTTCATGTACGCGTTTCATTCCTCTCAGGATGCAAATCCACCTCCTGAACTGAGCTAAGCAGAGACAACAATCTGCTTTTAGACAAGTTCTCAAAGGAGTTATTAATAATAATAATTAAAAAAAAGCATCTATCTTGTTTTGCTGCTGCGGATCATTTAAAAAAAAAAAAAAGCTGAAATGAAAATGTTCAAGAGGAACAGAAAATGCTATCAAACATTTCAAAAAGAGGAAGAGTTATTGCCCGCTCACATATTTTAACCTCATTTCAGAGCACAATAAAGTCCAGCAGATGTCCAAAACATTATTTTATTAACAATATTCACAGTGACAAGCGTGCAAACATAAAGTGCTACGTTCAGGCAAGTGATGCTTGTGGGTACACGAAGCCAAAGTCCTGCATTTACAACACAGACAAATGACAAAGACAGATCTTTACAGATAACAGTAACAGGACAATCTGAAACAGTCTGACACACTAAAAACTGAAGAAGTCACATGGATTCTTTAGCATATATACAGTACTAGTGGTTTCACAACACATACTCAGGCTGTTTTTGTTACAGATAAAATACTATAAAAATCAACCTTTTTCCAGAACGATAGTGATTTGCACTGCTTTTCAGAGATTGCACAAGTCAGCTTTGGAGTTGCAGGGTTTTGGGTGAGCTGCTGTGTGTGTGTGAACTGGGAGGTGAAGTTCATTTAAAGAACTGTCTTGACTGCAGGCTTCCTGGTGTGATCAGTAAGTGCAACATGTAGAGAATAAGTTCAACGTGCCAGTCTCCGATGTGTGATAATGTGCTCGAGTTCAACCTGTGCAGGTATAACTGAAAGAACAGCGACCTCTGGTGGCTGTGGTGTGGTACTGAGACTTAGGACAGACTTCCTCAATCCTGGTCTTCAAGGGCCACTTTCCTGCTTTAGTTGTTTCTGCAGAGCCTGTTAGTCACTCATTCATTCACACCAGGTGGGTTAAAGCAGAGAAACATCTAAAACATGCAGAATAGTGGCCCTGAAGGAGCAGGGTTGAGGAGCTATGGCTTGGTCACAATTATACATATTTTATTAATTAAAAATACAATACCACCAGGTCAAATTACTTCAAACGTTTATTGTGAACATCTGATGACTGCACACGCGAGTGCGTTCAACTGTCCTGAAGGATACAGATGTCGGCAAACTCTTTGCGGTAGCGGTTGGCCGACAGGGCGAGCAGGAAGGACCACTTGAAGCTCATGACGCTCCACACGCTGGACAGGTAGAAACTGCGAGGGGTCAGAGCTGAAGCAGAGACACAGACGTTAGGAGCTCTGAGGATTCAGAGTGAAGTTACTCCTGCAGCACTGCTGGATTAAAAATATCCTCTTAATTACTAAAAGAAGCCACCTCCGCCTCCCAGCTGCACATGCAGGATCAAATCAAAGAACTGTCTGACCTCACACACATGGTTCAACATTAATTTAACATTAGTTACTGATGAACATCTTTGGCCTCAACCTCAATTCCCCTGACAAGCACAAGAAATGACCAAATGATGTGTGTGACCTTCAGTCCCACTTATTTAGTTTTAAATTATAGTTTGGAGTTTTGTGTCTCTTCTGTTTAGATTTCAGCTGACTCTCAGCTACTACCACACCCAGTTTACCTTGTTTGTTTGTTTTTGTTAAACTGTATTGTTGCTATTTTTGTATGGACTAACATTAATAACTTGTGATAGCCATCTTAAATGGGGCTGACATCCAAAGTTAATCAGTTGTAGGTGCACTTCCTGCATTTATTTTTTTGAGTTTCATTAAAATTCCATTGGTTCATGAGATATTTTGCTAACGCAACAGAGACATAAACACCTCCTTGATAACAGTTTTTGTTTTAAATGTACTGGATGAATAAAGTTGACTTGACTTGACCTCCCCGCAGACATGAGCGTCAGGATCGCTTCCTGAACTTAACAGAATTTATGTTTTTTCTCATGACAGTAATGATGGTCTACAGTGAGTGACCTGGACCCCCCCGAGATACTTCAGACTTACACTCATTGTTGATGATGGCAATGGACAGGAAAGTGACGAAGGCTACGACTGCCAGCAGGGAGAAGAAAAGCCCAGCGATGAAGAAGAACCTGAGACCTTTCAACCAGGTCCTCCAGATGTTCTGCAGGTACATGACGTGAGTGATCAGGTTCCACAGTGCCAACACACCTGAGGGAGGGGACACAAACAGCAGGTTTTAGAAACAAGAAGTCTCCTAAAGGAAACTGCATGGATCATTCTCATCTGTTGCCAAAAGGCAAAGGCAGGCAATACAACGTTTACTCGTGTCTGTCTGTTAACAAAATATCTTGTGAGCCACTGGAATACATTCATTGAGGTTTGGAGAAAGTAATTATTGGAAGCACATCTACAGCTGATTACTTTTTGGAGTAAACTTAATTCAAGATGGCCACTGCAAACATTGCAATAACGTTGTCATATTTACAGATGTTGAGCAAAAATTTGACGTGTAAGTAGCTGAGAGTCATTTACAGCATATTCTGAGCAACTAACAGACAAACCAGCCACTAGGGAGCACAAACCAGTGTCTCTCTTGTGCCGGTCCCAAGCCCGGGTAAATGGTCAGAGGATGCAGAGGACGGAGTGAGATGGAAGAAGATGAATCGCTGTGGTGACCCCTGAAGAGGGACAAGCCGAAAGAAGAAGAAGACGACGACTCTGAGCACTAACAGAGCACATGAGACTACACTTACTTCTTTTGTCAGCTGTTTTAAGTATACAGTATATATACATATATGTGAACTATTAAATATTTTTCTAAGCTACTGATCCAGTAAACACAGAATATAGGATATTTCTGCCTAAATGTTACAGTTTACTTTTCTTTTTTCCTTGTGTTTAAAAAAACAGTCTTTAATTGCATCAAATAACATCCGAGCAAAGGATGACTACAGCGCTTTACATGATGTGAACACATAATGACAGGGCAGTTTTGTTGGTTAAGTTCTGCTTGTGCGAGAGGGGTCTGTAAGCATTTTCAGTGCCTGACTGACACAGCAAGTCGCCAACAGCTGAGTCACTAAATCCCACTTCACTTTTCAGATTTTAACAGAGGGAACTAGTCTGTGGCAAGAGGCTTAATGTTTCAGGAAACATCAGGCATGGAGGGGTTAACCTCCTGAGTCTGAGACCCACACATGCTCAAATTAAACACCATCTCAGCACCGTGTCACTTTTAGTTTAACAGTACAACTTTGGAATTTCAGGGAATTTATCATAAACGCTTACACGTGTATATGTACTGGTCATAAAATTAGAATATCATGAAAATGTTTACAGTATTTGTTTCAGTAATTCCATTCAAAAAGTGAAACTTGTATATTATATTCATTCATTCATTAGGCACAGACTGATATATTTCAGATGTTTATTTCTTTTAATGTTGTTTATTATAACTGACAAGTAATGAAAACACCAAATTCAGTATCTCAGAAAATTAGAATATTGTGAAAAGGTTCAATATTGAAGACACCTGGTGCCACATTGTGATTAGCTAATTAACAAAACTCATCTAAAGGCCTTTAAATGGTTTCTCAGTATAGTTCTGTAGGCTAAACAATCATGGGGAAAACTGCAGACTTGACAGTTGAACAAAAGATGACCACTGACACCTTGCACAAGGAGGACAAGACACAAAAGGTCATTGCTAAAGAGGTTGGCTGTTCACAGAGCTCTGTGTCCAAGCACATTAACAGAGCGGCGAAGGGAAGGAAAAGATGTGGTAGAAAAAAAAAGTGTACAAGTAATAGGGCTAACTGCAACCTGGAGAGGATGGTGAAACAAAACCCATTCCAAAATGTGGTGGAGATTCACAAAGAGTGAAGTGCAGCTGAAGTCAATGCTTCAAGAACCACCACGCACAGACGTATGCAAGACAAGGGGTTCAGCTGTCACATTCCTTGTGTTTAATCCACTCGAACAAGAGACGGCATCAGAAGCGTCTCACCTGGGACTGCTGCTGAGTGGTCCAAAGTTCTGTTCTCTGATTAAAGTAAATTTTGCATTTCTTTGGAATTCAAGGTCCAGAGTCTGAAGCAAGAGAGAAGAGACACAGAATCCATATTGCTTGAGGTCCAGTGTCACGTTTCCACAGTCAGTGATGGTTTGGGGTACAACATCATCTGCTGGTGTTGGTCCACTGTGTTTTCTGCGGTCCAACATCAACACAGTCATCTACCAGGAAGTTTTAGATCACTTCATGCTTCCTGCTGCTGACCAACTTTATGGAGATGCAGATTTAATTTCCCAACAAGACTTGGCACCTGCACACTGTGCCAAAGCTACTAGTACCTTGTTTAAGGACCATGGTATCCCTGTTCTTAACTGGCCAGCAAACTCAACTGACCTTAACCCCATAGAAAATCTATGGGGTGTTGTGAAGAGGAAGATGTGATACACCAGAACCAACAATTCAGAAGAGCTGAAGGCCACCATCAGAGCAACCTGGGCTCTAATAACACCTGAGCAGTGCCACAGACTGATCAACTCCATGCCACACTGCATTGCTGCAGTAATCCAGGCAAAAGGAACCCCAACTACCAGTAAGTACTGAGTGATGTACATGCTCATACTTTTCATGTTCATACTTTTCAGTTGGCCAACATTTCTAAAAATCCTATACAGTATTTTTATTCATCTTAATATTCTAATTTTCTGAGATACTGAATTTGAGGTTTGTATTATTTGTCAGTTATAATCATCAACATTAAATTAAATTAACATTCAGTCGGTGTGTAATGAATGAATATAATCTACATGTTTCACTTTTTGAATGGAATTACTGAAATAAATCAACTCTTTCATGATCTTCTAATTTTATGACCAGCACCTGTAATCCCATAAACCAGTTACAGACATCCTGGGAGCAGAGGTCACTGATATGAATCTGCAAACATCAGAGTCTCAAAGGTTAAAGCGGTTCTTAGAACCATGAAACATTTTGCCTACACTAAACCTCAAACGCTCTGGAGTTTTAAATCACAAATTACAGAAAAGTCTTCGAAAGTGTCAGAAATTCACGTCTGAGATGAACTAAAAACAAAGAGCTGAATGAAAAGTTTAGAAATGACACCCCAAAACAAGTTTAACCCTGATGTAAGCGTGCCTTCAGATTAGTCTCTGGCTGTGATTTATGAGGGATTGCATGATTTTGCATCATCTGATGAAAATCCCAGCAGGTTCATTGTCACGTATTGTTCAACTCCACTTGATCTTCTGAGCCTGAACAGATTTGAATCATTCCCTGAATACACAGGTGGATATACAAGCTGGAAGCTGATCTTGATATAAGGACATGTTTGACCCCTGACCTCTGTCTATTTGCTGCAGACTTGTGATAATTTACCTGACAGACCCCCCATGGCTCCGGTCCACAGCTGTCTGTACATGATGGTCCACACCAGGAAGGCAGAGGCGCCCACGATCATCCCGCACGAGGCGTAGGTGACCCTGACTTGGGGGTTGTTGATCCTCATCCCGACCCGTACACCCAGAACTGAACATGAGGACGAGTGTCTCTGAGAGCAGAAAGTCTTACAACCTCCGGTCACACACAGTCACAGGACTTCCTGAGCTAAAAGAGTGCTGAGTAATGGCTGCAGACACGACGAATCATTTTTAACAAGTTTCATCTCTCAGCTGTCCAACACACTCTTCAGCTGACTCTGAGTCACAGCGCCCTCTACAGGACGACAGGTTAAACACATCCAATACAATGTACTGTATTTTTTTTTAAAAACCCAGCATCGATGAAATGTTCTGGCACTATTGAAATATGATGCGCATAATAATGAGATACCACGCCAACTTTATGATTAAGCATCATTTTTATGGTTTAGCAGCTCTAATTATAATTTTGGGTTTGACTTTTCTGGGGATTTCAGTTATTCAATGCTACTTTTTACAAACCGGATTCCAAAAAAGTTGGGACACTAAACAAATTGTGAATAAAAACTGAATGCAATGATGTGGAGATGGCAAATGTCAATATTTTATTTGTAATAGAACATAGATGACAGATCAAACGTTTAATCTGAGTAAATGTAACATTTTAAAGGAAAAATATGTTATGTTATGTAATAGGGGTGCTGCAAGTAGCCTCTTCACCGTGGTGCATTTAAAGACTGTTGGAAAATAAAGGAAACAAGATAAACAGTCAAATTAATAATTGTCATTTGATTAATGACTCTCTCCTCTGACTGTTATCGTCTTCGTAAAGTGTAAACTTTGTTTCCCTGTTCACTTTAGGATGGGCTGATTGATCAGCTGTACGACTTGATCCTGGAATACTTTTACACTCAGGCCAACTCCATCGGCTTCCCCGAGCTCGCCCTGCCCACCATTATCCAGGTGAAACGTGCTCCTCTCTGCTCGTCTACTGACTCACTTGGGGAAAATGCAGAGTATAAAAACCATTCAGTGAGAGGAAACAGAGGCAGAAAACATCTGTAACAAAGTTTATGTGCTGGATCTGTGAGCCCGAACCTGCTGCCCTCGATGGGGAGGGGAGTGCGACAAACATAAACTGTCCACCTGAATGCGTCTCCTGAGGAAACTGGATCATCTCTGTTTTCAGGTTCTGTTTTTTTTTTTTAATTTAATTTAAAAAAAATTGTGTGTTTGCTTCTTCTCAATGTCCCTGCAGCTGAAGGCTTTCCTGAAGGAATGCAAAGTGGCCAATTACTCGAAGCCGGTGCGCCAGCTGTTGGAGAAGATACAGGAGAACAGCAGGTTTATCGAAGGACAGAGACAGAAAGCTGCGTTTGGAGTGGCTGATTCTGCCGCTGTGGTGAGTGTGAGAGATGGTGGGAGGGACAGTGGCTGTTATTTCTTCTTTGTTGTTTGTTTGGCTCCTTAATTTTTTTAAAAGTTCTGTTTATGTAAAGCTTAAAGTTTAAACGTTATTTGTGAAAAAGGACAAAAAAAGGAAAAGGAAGTGATTACTTTAAAAAAAACGAGCCAAAGAAAATTACGTGTCCAAACGCATTGTTTGTTGCAGTTGTTGACGATGCGACAACTTTCAAAATAATCTTGAACACCAGGTTTTTAGGTTTAGATCATTAAAACAGAAATGTATACATTTTAGAGCAATTCAGAATAATGTATAAACACGCCAGCTGTGTAAAAACTTAGGTGACGTGGTAAAATAACTTTTATTTGCCGTTTGATAGAGATGTTTCCTCAGGCAAAATAAATGATCACGTTTTTCTTGAGTTGATAACGAAGCATGCTAACGTTGAACAAAGAAACCTGAACAAGTTTAGCACTGCCTGCTCAAAACATTTAAACGTGCAGAAAACAAATGTTCTGCTTCTTCCGCCCACGATAACTGGTTTACACAGACATTTTAAATTTAAGGGACTTGATTGTGTTTAAAAAAAAACAAAAAAAAACAAACTAAAGTTTAGTGTTGCTTTCACTGACCACAGATTGATGAAGACTGAATGCTTTCTATCTTTTGGCTGAAAATAGCTTTTATTTGATGTAATCTTGATTTAATTCTCTGCTTATTGAATATAGGAGTCACTTTTGTATTGTTGGCTCTAACATAGATTACAAATCTCATATTTACTATGATTCCCCAGTGTCAATCACAATAGAGTTGCTGTATTCTCTCAGTATAACATGGGTAACCACCAGCCACCTGTGTTTCACCTATGTGGCACATTTAAAAAGAGTTCAGATGAACTGATAATGGTAACACGTGTTACTTCAGAGGTAAATATTCTGAAGAGGCTTCTTGTCGTTCATATGACACAGACTCACACATTAAAGGACCAGAATACTATATGTTGAAGTATTGTCACATTATTTATGTTGCAATGTCACTTATTTGCATACAGTTTGTGTGTTTCTTTGTTTAAGCTCTTAATGATTTTACTAAAGAGGGGCAACCGTTTGGGTCCTGATGCAGCATACACTGCATGTGGTTGCACTTTTCAAGTTTTAAAGGATGTACATGCTATATTAACATTTTCCAGACTTTAAAGATAAACAGTCAGTAGTTTACCATCCATTTTGTTTACTTGCTGCTTCCTGTCTGGGTTGCGGGAGTCACTGGTGCCCACACCCAGCAGTCACTGTGCGAGAGGCAGGGGACAATCTGGACAGGTCTCAGTCCATCACAGGGACACATAGAGACAACTATTCACTCTCTCACTCACACCTAGGGACAATTTAGAGTTACCAGTCAGCCTAACATGCATGTTTTTGGTCT
>JARVLU010001354.1:6142494-6154591 GCA_031762415.1 Simpsonichthys santanae
AAAAAGGAAATTGAGCATATAACGAACAGCTGGAAGACCAATTAACACTAATTAGGTCAATTGACAACATGATTGGTTATAAAAAGAGCTTCTCAGAGTGTCAGTGTCTCTCTAACTACAGAATACAGAAGTCAGTTACAATGAAGAATATTAGAGACAATAAAAGAAGAAATGAGATAATCTTTATGAGATTGAGAGTGGGTCATACTTTTCTCAATGACACCATGTATATGATGGGGAAAAGAACTGATAGTAATTGTATAGAATGTGGGGAAAGAAAATGTTGATAATATATTAATGAAATGTTTTAAATATTCTGAGGAAAGGGAGAAACTGAAAAGAAAAGTTGAAGAGGTAGGAAGAGTATGGCATTTGGAAGGGTTATTAGGGAATGAAGGGGATAAATACAAGATAAGGGATACAAAAGAACTGATTATATATTTAAAAAGCATTAACAATTTTTTTTTACTATTACAATTTTTTCAATACAAATACAGTTACAGCTATAAGAATGTGAACAAAAGAACAAGGGACAAGATAACAAGAACAAGGAACAAAAAATAAAAAAATAAATTAACTATGCCAGGAGGGTGCCAGGTTTCTACAATGAGTACATTAAAAAAAATTATACACTAAATATGTTCAAAGAGTTACAGCATTTAAATGTGTTTATAGCTTTTTTGTTGTTACTCTTAGAAATGGTGCATAAATATAATTCTATTTCTTTAATTAAACCTGGAAAAAAAGGCAAAGATTATGAAAATTTACATTTGTGAATATGGTATTTGCCAAATATTATAATTAAATGAATTGCTAGTTTGTTTGTTTTTTAATATTATTTTTTTTCATGAAAGCAAAAAATAATGTGTTCATATCTTATTGAAAATTTGGAATCAATATTACAAATGATAAAATTATTACAATGTTTCCAAAATGTGTTTATGACATGACAATTCCAGAATAAATGACGGATTGTTTCGGAGTGCTCTTTGCAAAATTTACAGTTGGGGTCAATTGTTTTAATATATTTCTTCCTGAATTGATTAGTAGGATATATTCTGTGTAACAGTTTAAAGGAGGCATCTTTCATTTTGTTGTTTATCATCAGTTTCTGATGAAATGTCCACACATTTTCCCATAGTGAGTCAGGGACAAAGTTCCTCCAGTAGAAGACAGATGAGGGGATAGAAATAATATCCTGCTGAAACAGGGCACGGATAATTCTGTTGTTCCTACATGTTGAAGAAAAGCAAGCTTTGCCAACAGTGGTGTCAGTTACATTCAACAAGGATTTCTTTTCGTCAAAAACATTGTTTCTAAAGAGTTCACAAATTTCACTAGTAACAGCATCAAAAACAATATCATACTCTTTAGTAGTGACAGCAAGGTTAAACTTCATGTTGAATTCATCATAACTGAGTACCCATTTTTCTTAAACAGTTGACCCACTAGAAGGATGTTTTGGTTGAACCATTGAGGATAAAATAGTGATTTGTTTTTGTGAAGGATAAACTTGTTATTCCAAATGAAAAAATTATGAGGGGAAAAATTATGTTTATAAATAAGTGCCCATGAAAGAAGTGTTTGTTTGTGAAATGCAGAAAGCTTTACTGGTACTTTTTCTATATTGTAATTACAGAGGAGGAGAAAATTTAGCCCTCCTAAATTTGAGAAGATGTGATGTGGGAAAATATTCCACATGGAGGATGGATTTTTTAAATATGATTTTATCCAATTCACTTTGAAGGTATTGTTTAGAGTTGTGAAATCGAGAAAATTTAAGCCTCCTTTCTCGTACGAGCTCATTACCACAGATTTCCTTAAGTAATGAATATGATTTTTCCATAGTAAATCAACATCGGTATGGTCTAGACAGTGGGTAATTTTACATTTTACCTGTAGGGGGCGGTGTTACACATAGAAATGTCAACACTGTCAACATTTTAACAAAGAAGAAGAAAAAACGGGGTGGGATAAGGGGGGCAGATGACTGACAGCCGAAGTGAACTGTTGAAGTGAACAGTAAACTGGAACTGGATCTACTACGGTGGTTTTACTGGACAGCTCGGTGGATACAGCGTAGTAACGACTGCTCACTTTCAGCTGTCACGTTTTGCAGCTTCGTCTCGACTGGTTGGCAAACTCATGTCAGCAGAGGTAATTTTCGTGATGGCAGCCGGAGTGGACACTGTTGCTTCGAGCTAGACGTACCGTTAGCGGTGGACATCTAGCGAGCAGAAAGCTAAATAAATAAGCGGGTGTTTGTTTACGGTACCATCGAGCAGCCCGCTTCTGTTAGCCTTTCGGGTTATCGACCACACGTCAGGTGGTCGGGAACTCCGTTAAGATGGGTGACATAAAACCATCGACATCTCATGCGTTTCAGTCGGAGGTGAGTGCTTTTTATTCCTAATATTACTCCTTCACAATGGTTTATTTGCTGTCTTTAGCGGACATCAAGTCGATCGATGCCACCGCTCGACACGAGCCGTGTTGCTGTTAGCGTTAGCATGTTTAGCTAATGTAATAAGAAGTTAGCTACACTTGCTTAAACTCCTGGACGTGTTGACGTCGTGGTGCAGTTTTGCACCGTTAAAAAAAAAATCACGTCCTTGTTTGTAAATAGTCGGGGTTTTTTTAAAAAACTTCAGACATGACTGTTTTGTGCAATGCTAATATTTGCTAGCCCTCGAGTTTCATCGGGGACACATTCCATCACCATAACGGAGCATGCTAACAGAAATACTGGCTAACACTCTCATTCGCTCATGCATTTATCGTCAACTAACAATCGGTATACAGTGATGCTTTTACTCTCTCTTGGAGTCTATTCGATAGTGTGTAATTGCTGTTCGGCGTCATTGCTCTCTTTGACAGCCGTTTTATTTTGACACTAGCCGCTTAGCATTAGCCTAGTTACTTCTTGGCTGTTTACGCCTACTAGCCGCTCTGGCTAACCGAGCAGTCTGTGGTTCGTAACATGTGGTGTTTCCTCACAATAACTTAATGAAACTTTCTTTTGTGCTAGTTGTCTCTTTTTTATTTTATTTTTTTGCGGTGAATCTTCGTATGTGGCGTCGAGCCAACTCGGTGTCATTTTGCAGAGAAAGTGTGTGCAGCCAGGCGGTCGCTCCTCGTTAATGTCATCGCCATGTTGCGTTGAGATGATCGAGGTTTTTTTTTTTAACGACACGTTTGTGTTTACAGAGCTTCAGTCCGCCGTACAGGAGGAGGAGAACCGTGGAGGATTTTAACAAGTTTTGCACTTTTGTGTTGGCCTACGCCGGATACATCCCATACCCGCAAGAGGTGCGTGACAGGCGTTTATTTAAAAACACTTGTCGTCAGTTTTCATCGTTTTTCATTTCTAACGTCTCCATCTACATGTTATACTCAATTTTCACATCCAGGTGCATTCTAAAAGAGAAAAAAAAAAAACAATTAAAACACAATATTTGTATTGCAGTGTTTGTGTTTAACAATGACAACCCAGCACAAATCACAGTTTATATGAGCAACACTGATTATTCACACAGATCAAAGAGTGAGTAAGGATACTCTTACAGATTTATTGTTTCTATACTTTAGATTGAGGAGTTGACAATTTCTGAATAGTTGTTCTATTTATTTATAAATATTTTACTATTATAAATATTTGTTTATTTAGTTTGTTTTTATTTAAGGGCTGAGATGGGGTACAGGCAGGGCAGCTGACCTGGGACCAGAAAGTCGCAGTTCGACTCCCAGCCATTTCCACATGTCGTGGTGTCTCTGAGCAAGACGCCTTACCCCTAATTCCCCCCGGGTGCTCACATAGCTGCCCACTTCTCCACCTGGTGTATCTCACGTGTGATGGGTTAAATGCAGAGAATTAATTTTGACATTGTATTGTATGAGAACATACAGTGATGACAATCTCAGACTTCCCTTATTTTTTTACTGTTGGCTTTCTAACTAAATACTTTTTGAATTGTACTGCTGTAGTTCTTTGCTAATTAATGTTCTGTTGTAGTACGGGGGAGGGGACAACCACACAAAATATTGTCTTGAGCATCTTAAGTTTGTGCTTGTAGGTTTAAAAAATCTAAGCATCATATTTTTTCACTTGAGAAACACGTTTTGTAATTTTATAGACATCTACTGGGATAACACATGGCTGTTCCTGTCTTCTGTCAAGTTCACTGGTTTTTTACTAAGTGTGATTTATAAAGGTTGTGTTTTTTTAATGGCAGAGCTTTAGAAATCAGGAAAGCACAGGGAACACATATGCACAACTTGTTTTTTGTGTCAGTATGTATTTTTCAACTTACAAAATATAACACTAGATATTTAACTTTAATAAACATATATTTATCAATGTTTAAAATAACTTGTACAATTAAATAAAGTAAATAAAAGAGCAATCTCACTTTCAAAAACCTAACTGTGGCCTACGTATTGTTGCAGCTGCTGCCTCTTCCTTTTCCTACTGGTAATGGAGTATGCACAGGCCTCACATATTAATGTTAAAATTGATCAGCTAAAAAACTGATCCATCTCTATTTTTTATAATGACTTTACCAGCTGTTTTAGCTCCTTAAGTCTTGATCAAGCTAATTTTTTTTCACACATTCGTCTTATTAACATGTTGTACACTCAATGTGGCTGAAAAGATTTCTCCTAGTAGTTTTTGTTAGAAACATTCAGTTTTTCGGCTTAAATCATAAAATCCCACCTTGTCTCTGTTTTTGGGCACAGACACTTCAGGTTGTAATGTTGTTCCAGTAAAGTTACACACACCTTTGATAGCTCTGTTTGTTTTCCAACTTCCCACTGGGACAGCAGAACATCACTGTTTTCTGCACCTTCATGTACATATCCAGGACTCTCCACTGCGCAGTAGCTCCAGCCCACCCAACAGCACAGGCAGCACCGCTGACAGTGATGGCTGGACTCCAGGACCCCCTACCACCTGCCCCACGCATCCAACAAAGATCCCTCAAGACAGAAGCAGGAAACGTCCACAACCTGGACCCATGTTGTCCACTCTCCCCAAAAGAGAAGTGAGCTGAACTGAGACCGTATGATTAAACGCATCGATGTGTGCACAGAAATGAGATTAACCTTTGTTGTCATTTTGACATTCGCACCTTGTTTGCTCTGCAGCTCACAATCACAAGTCTGCATCCAGACGACCACAGGAAAGCCGAGAAGCTGAAGAAGAAGAAGAGGAGAAAGGAAAAGGAGCATCAGACTGGTGAGGAAAACAGGCCACAGCAGAGCGACTCAGAAGAACCAGAGGTGCAGTCTCCACTTTCCTTGGGCATTCGGATGATCAAAGAAGAGCCTGAAGATGATCTCAGCATTCCCCTCCACCCCCAGTGCCTGCCCAGCCCTTCTCCATGCAAGGAGGAGCCAAAGGAGGAACCCAGGGAGGAGCGCAGACACTGGGATGGTCGGGACCTTGAAGAAGGTGTGATAAAGGTTCAGAAAGTGGAGGGCTTTTCAGGAAGCCGAACCGTGTTTCGCCAGGGGAAACAAGTGGTGTTCAGAGACGAAGACGGATCTGGAGAAGATGAAGACATAATGGTAGACTCAGGTAAACTCTTTCTGCGCCACAACATGCTCAAAACAAACTGTTTGATATTTAAAACAACGCCTGACTGTAACCTGTCTCCTCAGATGACGACTCGTGGGACCTGGTGACGTGTTTCTGCATGAAGCCTTTCGCGGGCAGAGCCATGATTGAATGTAACAAGTGCAACACCTGGATCCACCTGTCGTGCGCCAAGATCCGCAAGAGCCATGTGCCAGAGACATATGTGTGCCAAAGCTGCCGGGACATTCACGGACCCCCGGATGCCCGTCGCTCCCACCGCTCGCGTGTAGGCTCACGCAAACACCTGCTAGACTGACCTTCTGGGTCCAACCACAAACTTTTAACCCTCCTCTCGTTGCATCTGTTCATCCTCCACCTGTTAGACCGACCCCTCCTTAAATTCAGGACCCTCAAGTCTCCGTCTTTCATGGTCAGCCATGAACCCACATTTTCTAAAAACACTTTGGTGGACCTAACCCAAACCTTTATCCCGTTTGGAAATGGTTTGAGTGCTGTTTTAGATGTACTAGGGTTTGTTTCTGCTTCCTACAGACTTTGTGCGTAAGGCAATCACTGAAGGGGTATGTGTCTGTAGATGACATGGAAAGCAGCAGACCACTACTGTTAAGAGATTTGCTACACTGGAAACGTTTGAACTGCCATATGTAGAGAAAACTCTCACTGCCACCCACTAATGGTGCATGCTGGGATTGATGGGAAAGATGGTTTGCACTTTTTTTCTCATGTTTTTATTTAATTTTACATATATATGACTTTTTGTCACAGAAACATGTAAATCTATTCTGATCGAACTGGATATGTTTCCTCTAGGATGCCTCTATAAATGTTACATAACTAGCTGTTTAAAATAAGTAAACAAGATAAAGCCTTGTGTTTATCGCTTCAGATGGTGCTATCGTATTAAGCGGAGGTATAATCCAGTAGAACAAAGATGTAGGATATAAGGCTAAAGTCTGCATTTGCTTCATCTGTTCTTTTATGTTATTTAAAACGTGAAAGAATATTGTGGCTATGAGCTCCATTCATCTGAACCAATCACTTGTTCACTTCACTTCCACTTTACAATCTTGTCTTCCGGCCTCACCATCCAGATGTTAGTCGACTGTAGCTTTCACCTGTTTTTCAGCGTTTTAACAGTGTTCATAGTTCTTTCTTTTTCTAAGAAACTGTAATCAAACATTAAAAAAAAAAAAGAAACTTAGAATCAGATAAAACTGTGCATTTTCACTTCTTTGGTTCAATATAACGTTGCTGCATTTCATGATAGTATTGGGCAGTTTTGTTCATGAATATTTTTCATTTCCCATCATTAACAGACTCCATGTGATGACACAATTTTCATAGACAAATATATTTCTGTACGGGATGGTTTAAATATTAACCAAAGGAAATGATTGTAGCTGGAGTTGTATCTGGAAGTGAGATTTTTCCCAAGAGTCCAGGTGAAAATATGCATGTGAGAGTGTTGGAGGCACATGTGGTGCCACGATTCGTCTCATCTGAGCTCCTTGGTTTTTGTCGGGTTTTTTTTTTTTTGTAAGGTGGGAAACATTGATCTCCCGCAATCAGATTTCCGTAAGTTGCGTCATTTTCAGAGCAGTATTCACTTCCATAAGAAGCAAGTTTAATGGGAATGTTCTTTTTGTTTTGATTCTGATTTAAGAAAATGAAGCTTCATGATTCTTGTGCCATCTGTTGTCTGTGTAGAGTGATTATTGTTTCTGATTATTATATAAAAAGCCATACTGTAGACAGATCTTAGTCCAGAATGGGGTTTTACAAAGCAGAACTAAGGACTTGACCAGGAAACAGCCGACAACCACAATGAATATTTTAGTTTGTAAACACAAGACTTTCCTAGAGTTAAAAAAAAAAAAAAAAAAAAAGCTTTTTGTGCACTCTTCTGATATTTACAAATGTTCGTTAGCTAGTTTGTTCCAGCAATCAGCAAGGTTGTGTTTTTATGAAGTTTCAAAATATGAAAAACTATTTAAGTCCTCAGGATGTTTGTCTTAAAGAATCTGAAGACGTCTACAGGCACAAAATCCAAAAGTTGCAGCGTGCGTCTTAAAGATACGACTGGTTTCAAGTTCCCAGTGCTCATTGTGATAAGCTTGTTTGTTCTGGTCCTGGGTTGTCCGATCCCCTTACTGAGAAGGCGTTGTCTGTGCTGTGTTGCAAACTGTTTCTGTGAAACTATTGTAAACTATTGTAAATAAAGAGGTACCATTTTACTCTGTTTATTTAGATTTTTTTTTATCTTTGTTTACAGGCAGTAAATCTTTTTGTAATTAAATCATTGAAGACGTGCATGTCACTTTAATGTTAAGAATTGGGAGTGTAAATGATTTGGTCAAATCTTTAAAAAAAAAAAAACTTGTTGGCAATTTTTATACCACAAGAAACACTCAGTGTGTTATGACTGATGCTCAGCTACTACCACATCAAAACCTAGCTTAATATATGTAAATTAACTCTTAAAGCCATTTTCATTGTTGGCTAATGATTCGCTGTGGGAGCTGTTGTGAATTGGATGGTGTCCAAAAGTTAATCAGCTGTAGATGATTATCATCAAAAACTTTATTCCAAATCTGTAAAGTGTCCTGCGGTTCTGGTTCAGGAGATATTTTGTTAACAAACAAGTGTGAAAGAAATTCTTAATGCTCAAGTTTTACGCAAAAACCTTTCAATGGTTGGCACTTGGAATGTGTTGTGATTGACTCGAAGCTACTATTGCACCAAACCTTTTAGCTCCACATCTGCAATGATGGAACTACAGCCATTTTTTTTTAAAGGCTGCTGGCTGTGACGGCCATCTTGAATCGGGTTGACTCCAAGAGTTACAGTATTTAGTTTTAGAAGTTTATCCTATGACTAGGTTTAATTCAAATCCACTCAGAGGTTCATAGGATATTTTGCAAACTGACGAACACAGACATGGTAATAACATCATTGTCCAGGCTTTGAGGTGGTGAGCAATAATCAAATGATGCGTCTGTTCTTAGTCCACATTTATTAACTTTACAAGACAGAGCAGAGGCTCCTTTTCAGTCATACAATATTAGATGAGTCAGTTTGGAATGTAAAACCAGGGAGAAGACTGTGCCTCATGGTGGCAGAAGGAACCAGATGATCTGACCAAACACTTCACAAATACAAGACAAATACTAAAGAGTGCAAAATGGCTGCTGCAGTAGTGACTCCAACACAACATCAGTTTTATCCTCCCTTTTTCCATTCTACTAAAAGCAAACGACTACAATTAAAGTGATCAGCACCATTGTAATAAGCAGCCTCATATGTCTGATATACGTAACATTTAGTGCAAAATATAACCTTTACAAGTTATAAAATTGGGCTTATAACCTACTTTAGTGCTCCTAATAACGTTTAGGGTTCCCTGCAGTTCATTACACAGTTCTTCCCCCAAAAAACTTAAAAGAAACTATCTCTTTGTTATTGCACAATCCATCTACCGATAGCTGGACCAATCAGATAGGGAGTAAAATCTAATTAAATAGGCCTAAATGAGAGCTTTACCGTGCTGCTGAAATTAAAATCTTTAAGTGCCACCACACTCGATTGCTCATCAGCAGTTTAGCGTATACTGTTCTGCTGAGGAAGTCGTTCAAGCAGAGGTCAAACAGTGTGTGAAGTAACCAGTAAGACAGCAATTAAATCCCTCTGGGATTCTGCTATGTGTAACATAATATAAGAATAAACTGTTTTACTGAAACTACACTGCAGTGAGGCTTCATGAAGCCGTTTTGTTTTTGATATTCGTTGATAACTACATTCACGTTAACATCATTGTTTACATTTAAAATCCTTCTCGATGTTTGCAGTCATTGACCTCTTTGTGCCAGAGCAACACTGGACAGATTCTAACCTTCATTTCACCAAAATAAATTACCGTAGACATTAGTAAATAGCAACTCAAATTAAATGCAAGCTGGATTTCTGCCTCTCGAGTACATTTAACTTTCCAAATATCTAAGTCTGTGCTCAGTTGAATCACAACCATCAGAAGGCTAAACCCTTGCTCCACGTGAAAACCCTCCTTTTAAATACTTCACAGTTAACACATTTTAAGTATTTGTTTACACTTACAATAAATGACTGGCATCAAAAAGAGCAGCAGCCATGTCACAAAAATATAATGAGACATTTTTTAAAGTTAAACAAAACAAACTCAGTCCTAGTTAGCTTCAGGCTTTCTGACTCATTGGCCTGCATAGTACAGTATTACCAGGAACTGTTGCCAGGTTTAAAGAGATAGTTCAGATTGTTGGAAGTAGGATCTGTGGAAAAATTATAAACACCTAATATCTTACCTGTTGCAGCAGATAAGTCTATGAACAACCTCACTTTGGAGAAATTGTTATTTCTGACTGGACTGATGAGCAAGCCCCGAAAGGCTCAGATAACTCTGTGTTTCATAGTAGTTCACATAGGCACCAACTTATAAAACTTACATTGTTTTCTTCACATTACATGATTATTAACATTGAATTTTGTGATTATTTGCCATCAAGTACAGTCTGGGCATCTTCTAAAAGGAATATCACCATATTTCTGACTGAAAATACATGTAATAGGAAATTACAGTAACTTCCTGACCATTGAGCGCACCTGAATATAAGCCGCGCCCACTAAAAAATAAAAATTGTTCATATACAGTATAGGCCGCACTTGTCTATAAGCCAAGGTGTCTACATTGTAACATGAAATATTTACAAAGAAAGATTTTTTTTAAACTTTTAATTTAATACGTACTAGTAACATACACGAATATGTAACTTTTTTTCGGAACAGTGCGGCTGTAAAAAATATAAAATAATAATAATAAATACAGTAGCCCACCAGGAAGTCTCAAGGAGCACAATGGGGAGGGGAGGAGAGACTTTGTTTTTCCCCTCCCCAGAGGACCAATAAAACCAAGTTTCATTGGTCCACTGTGACCTGATCAATAATTTCATTGGTCAGAATTTTTTAAAACCTTTAATTATACAGGTAGGTATTTTCAGTAAGTCACGAGAACCCACCCCCTAAAAAAGTTATTTATTGGACAGCTATGCGAGTGCCCAGATGTGGCGAGGCTAAATGTTTAGGCAGCAGGAAGCTTGTTAGCCTGTAAAAATAATAAATAAATAAATAATCCATAAATTAGCCACAGCATTGTATAAGCCATGGTGTTTAAAGCATGTAAAAAAAAAAAAATCGCGGCTTATAGACCGGAAATTAAGGTAATGCTAAAGTAAGTGGTTAATAAAATAATGTTTTATGTAGAGATATGAGATTTTTTAGATTTAAGATAAGGCCATAAAAATGCACTTTGTTCTATATATCAATAGGGTATTGATTGTTTGTAACCATTCCACAGAAGCCCACTTCAAGAGAGCAGAACTGTCACTTTAATGTTGCTAACTAATCTAACCTATCAGGGTGATACACATAACAAAGGTTATTTTAACTAAAGTACAAATACAGCGCCTTGATTAAACAAATGCCAAGCAGCCATCTGCAGTAAGAATCAGCCCCTCTGTGTCCTACAGACAGAAAACTTGAGTTCTGGACCAGCACCGATCTCCTGCAGCAGACAGATATATAAGCAGGTCTGTCAGAAGAAGACAGCAAGGAAACCTCGGAGCTGAGCAGCTGGACCTGAGAATTGGCCTTCAGGAAAAGAAAGGAGTGGGTAGACTTGTAAAACAGATGCACTAATATGATGATAGAGGAGCGCTGCAGGAGAAAAAAAACTTAGTGTTGATCTGTCCCCGTCAGTCCCGGGCGTTTTGTGTGCAGACAGTCTGTTTTGTCTTCATTTCTTGTACACCAACAACAACAGGCTCCTAGGGCTCAGACTCGATTCTGTGAGCTGACAAGACAAAGAAAAGGGTACAGTTTCATCTTATCAGTGAGCTTCAGTGATGTAATTAGCATGCAGTTCCATGAGTCACAGCTGAAGAACCTGCATACTAACTTTGCTTAGGTATCCGTAGCGGCTCGGTGTCTGCAGAAATGACTTGATGCATGACGCCTCTGAACTGGTACAATAGTTTCAGACTCTTTTCCTCTCCGACACAGGGGTCATAAAAGCCTGGCAACCCTGCCTGCTCGCAGAGATATTGTTCACATGAGCTGGTATCAAGTATATTTAGAGATTTATGACAGGCAGGGTGAACCGGTGAAACACACACCTTGGATGCTTCAGTGAGGATGAGTTTGGAGTCTTTGACCAGGCACTGCAGTGGCACCGTGACGTCGATCACCTTGGCTTTGTCCTGCTTCTGGCTGGTGTCTGACACGAACGTTCCATACCAGGCATTCAGGATGATCAGACCTAGGAAGGGATTTACAGGAAGTTCAACACTTTGTAAGACTTTATATGTGTGGTTATACACCATGTTTGACCATATACACAGGTAGTCCTCGACTTACGAACGGGTTCCGGACTTAAGAACGGTTCGTAACTCGATTCTGCCGTAACTCGGATCC
>JARVLU010001354.1:6215821-6233695 GCA_031762415.1 Simpsonichthys santanae
ATCACCACCGCAAGAAAATGGCAGCCCCCACTCCTCCCCCCCCCCCCCCCCAAAAAAAAAAACCAAACAAACAAAAACAAAACAGATTTAAAGTGTCAAAGAAAATCAGTTTAATGTACATTCTGTTTTACTACACACAGTATTCTGAGAGCGCCGCCATCATCTCAGTCCAAACAGATGTGTCAACATCAAATTGCAAGAGGAGAGGAGAAAGGCAGGTGAGGGTGGTACCAGACAACATCAGGAGGTTAGACAACCTGAAGAGGAGAGCTGAGGGGCTGCAGAAGTAAAAATTAAATGAGGAGATGGTGCGATAAGAGGAAAGAGGACTGAAGGTTGATTGAGAGGAGGAGGACGGGGAGAGGAGAGCAGATGAGTGTATATGTTAGTTTATTGATTGTTAACTGGTCTGTCCTCGCTTTCTGTTGTCATGAGATAAGACACAGAAGCATTTTTCTCCCCCTGCACACACACACACACACACATCTGTCCCTGATGTTTTAAAGGATCATGATTGATTGCTGAGCAGCAGGTTTGACATTGAGCCCAAAGAAGACTCAGCAGTAGGTCCTGCCATGTCAGATATCACTATCATACCTCTGTCTTTGTTCACGTGTGACTCCTGGTGTGTGTCTGTGTGTTTGTGTTTGTGCATGTGTGTTCATCCCACCAGGTGACTACAGAAAGGGAGCTTAGAGGCCAGTGCTCTTGCTGTGCCAGTAAATCACCCTACTAAAATATTAACATGTTGGAGCATGGGGGTATGTATGAGAGGAGAGGGATCCACTATGTGACTGTGGGAGAGTAACACTGACGTCACAGTGGTACATCGTGTCCTGTGCGAGCTGAAGAAGTTTTATTTGTCTGTTTGAGGTGTAAGCTTTAAAATAAATCACTTTTGATGAGTGGTTTCTAATGTTTACCCATCGTGTTGTACACCAGCATGACAGTAAGTTTGCCTGTCTCATAGTCTCTGTCCTGTGCTCTGTTAGGCCTCAGAATGGCTCTATGATCCTCTACAACCGTAAAAAGGTGAAGTACAGGAAAGATGGCTACTGCTGGAAGAAGAGGAAAGACGGGAAAACTACCCGAGAGGATCATATGAAGCTAAAAGTCCAGGGAGTAGAGGTAAGAGGCTACAGTGGAAAAACAAGTCGATGATTTGCTGCCATGTGTGGTTTCACTGCCAAGATTGTCCTTAACATGCTCCTCGACTTTGAGGAGACACATACGTGTAGCACAAATGAACACATGAAACGCTGAGTCTACTGGCCAATTTGTGTCCTGAAAGTGAGTGGTGCCCCTATTTCTTTCCCGTTCTCCATGCTCCAGTCCCCGTCTTGCTTCCTCTCGCTTTCTGAAGGATAAGAGCGTGTTTGGCCTGAGGCCAGAAATGATGTCAATGCCTCCTTCAGCAGAACAGAGAGGGGTATCGATCCAGTCTCAAGGCAGCGTCTGTGCATGTGTATGAGTGTGTGTGTTTGAGTCACTTCAGCCAGCTCAGAAATTGATTATTCAGCAGGAATGTAGCAGGAGGTGAGAGGAGTGAGCGTGCATGTGTCAAAAACAGAAAGAATGAGGTAGAGAAGGGAGCAATGGAGAGACTCTGATGAGGCACATGGATGTTTACAGGAGATTCAGTGGTTTTTGCATTAAAGGTGAGCAGGAAACAGGTAAAAAAAGAAGGAATAATTGAGATCAAGTACTCCTCAGTCATTCGCAAAGTCTCTCTCAATTGCTAGTATGCATCTCCTGTGTATTTTCTGTGTACTGAAGCTGTACACAATTCACATACTCAAACAAACAGGCGCAGAAAGAAAAGTGTTTGTCTCTCTGGTACTTGGTCAGTAATTGTTTATGTCACTTCTTTCCTGGACCCCTGAAGCAAGCAAGTACCGGTAAGCAGGGTGTAGAGCAGGAGATCGGAATGAGGGAACAGAGCGGAGAGATGAGCAGAGAGAAAGAGAAGAAGAGTAGGGAGAGGCAGGAAGCATTAGAGAAAAAAAAATACATAACCCTGGATGGAGAGCCTCCTCATATCGAATGGAAATATATGGAAATGCACTTTGCCTTTGGCAAAACACACTTTAGATAGAGAGCGTGCTCCTTCTGAGAAGAGAAAAAATGGTGACAAGTGTGAATGAGAAGGAAAACAAAACAAGCTATAAGTGTAAATTGCTTTCTGTTTGATTGTGAAGTATTTATATTTGGGGTAATTTTGTCTTTAAAAACTGCAGCCTCAGATGTTTTTGTGAATGTGTGTGTGGGGGATGGATTTTACTTCAAGTGTGGCAGTGGTGACACTGATAGAAGGTTTTCCTGCCATCACTCCATCCATCATTTGTTAAAAAAAACAGCACATTTCTCTATAAAGTTTGAAATATTTCTAAGGCCGAGGAAGTATTTTAACTACACAAACTACTACTACTTTTTTGTAACTGGGCCCCTGCGCACATAATCTTGTTCCACCACATGAGATGGGAATGACAAATACAGCTCTCTGAATCTCTGAAAAGTAATTAGAAAAATATATTCTCTATGGTTGCGATTCAGAAACATTATTTTTGTATGCTGCGTCTCTGGTCAATATTTCAAACTGCATTAAATAATACAGACAATCTGGAGTTGTTCAAAGTTACTGATTGTTTAAACATATTTGGTGGGTTTTTCACACTCAAACATGTACATATTTTACTTTTATATAAGTATCCTGAACTTTGCCTTAACCCTCCATGACTTAATTTTTCCTCACTGAAGGTCCACTTTCACTTTGTGTTCCCCTTGTGGTTTCCTCATGGTCATTGTCCGCTTCACTGTTACGGATCTCTCCTTAAAGTGTGTGACAACTTACAGGTAGTAACTTTTTGTGAATTCACAATAGGCTGCTCCCTTTCTTGCAGAGGCAGTGAATTTCACAGTCTGTTGTGCTGTTATTGTCCACATCAGATTGATGGTATTTTAGAAAAGACATTAGGGAGAGAGAAAAAAACACATACAGCATGTTTGCAATTTACTTTCAGCACCACAATCAATACAACCTAAGTGGGTATAACCTAAGTTCTCCTCTCCTGTTCTCTCCCTCACTGTCCTCTCCTTCGCCTCTACTTTTGCAATTTTTGTGTTGGTTCCTTCCGTTTTTTTTTTTTTTTTTTTTTTTTTTTGTTAACCATCTCCTTTCCTCTCCTGTCCTCTCCTCTCCTCTCTCCAGTGTCTGTATGGCTGCTACGTCCACTCCTCCATCATCCCCACCTTCCATCGTAGATGCTATTGGCTGCTGCAGGTAAGCTCACCGCCCTTCCCCACCTTACCGCTCTCTCTCTCTCACAAACATACATTTAAACAGAAGCAAAACAGGACTTTTTTCTGAAGTTAAACTACATTGACTGCTTATCATCTTGAGCCTTTTCCCCTCACACACTGTGGCCGTAGCATTATTTTCAACCTATGAATAGATTCACCTGTTAGATTTTCAAACAGACAAGCCGTGCATAGGCCTGTCATGATAATACATTTTGCTGGGTGCGTAATTGTCTCAGAAATTATTGCGATAAACGATAATATGAACTCTGACAATAATTAGTAATTATTGTTAAATGTAAGAAGAACTGTTTAATTTGTTTTGCGTGTAGTACCTTTTTCAACCACTGGATGGCAGTATTAAACCATTTTAACTGAAGGATGGAGAGTGAGGGAGCGAGCAGCATGTCTCTTTAAGAAAAATGAGAGGGAGGTCCCTTGACGTGACATGGGCTGTTGCTCTTCGGTTCTCAAAATGGTGGACGCTCGGTGTGGTTTGAGCTCTTTAGCATAGCATTTTTCACACAAAGTTTTTAATTAAAAAATCAGTAAACAAGTTCTCAGCTTCTTTTTGCAGAGTAAAACAACTTTTTACATGAAGGCACAGGTTTCAACCGTGAATTTTGGAGCTTCGACAAGACGGAGGTTTTTTTCCCAGAGGTCGGCCTGTTAGCTTAGCTTGTAGCTTAGCTGCTCAGCTTAGCTGCTTTTAACAATCCAAAAACACAATTGTGGGCAGTTAAACCAGATTTTAAAGAGAAAGGGAGGAGTCAGTGAAGAGCACCGAAGTTGAGCTTTATGTCATCCAGTGTCTTCAGTAGAAAGAGAGAGACACGAAGAAACGATAAAGCCGATAAATGAAAATGAGGGCGATACTTTTCATTTATCATGCGATTAATTGATTTATTGTTTATCGCAACAGGCCTAGTCATACACTAACAGTAAAAGTCTCCCTCTTCTAAATTAATTAGGTAAATTCAGAGTGCTGAAAATACATACACAAGACTGTGTTAATAACAAAACTTAATGTTGTTTGCATTACCTCTGTGGAACATTCTGGATATATGGGTTTCACAAAACACCACACTATGCAGGGTGGTAAAAATAATTTCACAGGAGTTGACTGTAACTTCCTGAGAACAGTGTGTTACCTAACCCTGACTTTCACTACTTGGATCAAGGACAAGGGTGCATCCTTCCATGTGGTCTTTTCGAAGAAACTGTCCTCGAGCTATAAAAACACACAACATATGCTCCCCCACACACACATGCTCAACACAGGTGTCCCCTATGTGTACAGGCCTGTTGCCTTTTAAAAAAATGTTGGCCTCACTCTTCTGCTTATGTGAGGAACGTCAAAGAGCTTATGTCTTGCACAAGTGCATACACTCACACACACACACACACACACACATGCAGGTCTCTCCCTCGGTTTGTCATGCATGGAATGACCGCCAGAACCTCATCATCCTCAGATGACACGTTACACGATGAATCTCGGCCATGTCTGCATACATTTAAACAGCCTCACTACTCCTTGCTTCATTTTCATTTCAAATTTTAGAAAGTGCATTTAAAATATGAACATGCATACTCGTTTATGTGGTTGCCACCGAGATATTTTTTGCGTAATTTGTCATGTTAAAATCACAAGAAAATTTTCATCTACGTCTGTAAATTGAAATATTATGCCCACACCCAATATATATTCTTTTTACCAGCATGCCCCACTAGTTAGAATCGTGCAGCCTGAAAACGGAAAAGGGAAATTTGACTTGCTTTATCTGTAATGTGCCATTTTCTGCTCTTTACACCGATATCAAAACACATCACTGAATATGATCATAAATCAGTCCATGAAAGCTGTTGCACTGCGGAGTGTGGTGCTGTAGAAGCCCATTGTGCTCTTTTTGGAGTGAAAAGTGTTCCACCTCAGCAGGTCCACCCCCTAACCTGAGTCTGTCTGCTGAATCTTTCATCACGAGAAGGCTTTCTCTTTCTTTCTCACACACATACAGACACACTCACAAGTGCACGCGAACAAACTTGTTGAATCATTAATGAAATAGAAATTCCATAGGTCTCCTGGTGACCTACAGGAAAGTGAGACCTGCTATCCTTTTTCTCCATCCCTCCTGACAAATACAGTATATATATATCCAACATATATCCTGTATCGCATACCCACAAACACACATGTAGACACTGCAGTGTTAGAGAGAGAGTGATGAGTGGGCTCAAGCTGTTAAATCTTTTATAGGCAGGTGAGAGAATCTTATCTGACACGCTACGTCTGACCTCCTCCCTGTCCTCTGCTTTCTTTTTCTCGTTCCTTCCCAGTCCTCCCCCATTCCCTTTTGTAAATAGACTCTTTCATTTTGTTCTGTCTTCTGTGTGGTAAAAACACATCAGTGAACGGATGTTTTGTTAAAATGACAGAGCGTGTGTTTCTGTTTGTGTGTCCTTGTTCCTCTAGAACCCAGACATTGTGTTGGTGCACTACCTGAATGTACCGGCAGTGGACGACAGCGGGAAGCCATGCGGTCCTGTCCTCTGCTCCATCAACACAGACAGGAAGGAGTGGGCCAAGTGGAGCAAGGAGGAGCTCATTGGTCAGCTGAAACCCATGTGTGAGTTATCTCTTACTTGAGCGCTCGCTCGCTCCTCTGTCAGCCTTCACACATTTCTTCAAGCTGGGAATTCAAGTCACCTTGGGACCGGTGTGGTAACGAGTCCCCCCAGGCCTCATTGCAAGGTGGTATCAGCAGGGTCGGACTGATAATGCCATATCATTAAACTCCACTTGCTACTGTTTTTTTTTTCCCCCTTAAGTGAATTATGCAGTTTTTTTTGTGTGTTCATAACTGGCACAGAAGGGCTTCAGAAGATGACATTTTTTAAAACACAAAACAACTTGCTTAGTTTTTCTTATTGCCTGCCTTTCGCCTTTTGGTAGGGATAATATTTTTGCACGTGCCTGTGTGCATACATGTCTGTTAGCAAAATATTTCATGAACCGCTGGATGAATATTATTTATTTATTTATTTATGTAAATTTGATTTATACAGGTAGTCTCATTGAGTCGCAAGGACTCATTTTCAAGAGAGACCTGTTTTTGGAACCATCATAAACTAGTTATAGGATGTACATCTACAACTGATTAACGTTTGTAGGGAACTCAATTCAAAATGGCTGCCACAGCCAGCTGAACTTAAAAAAAGCTCAAAAATTGCTACAACTCAGTTTAACAGAAACAAAAAAATCACTGTAATGCAACTTTGATTGTTGAAATGTGCTCTGTGTTGATATGTGCTGCTGATTATCCATGCTGCTGATTATCCACGCTGCTGAGGTCAAGCGGCTGATTATTTCATGCTGCTATATTCATTCATTCGTACTCATCCACCCACAAAGGCTCATGTTTGTGCTGCTGTTGTTTGGTGTATTGTTTTGCACTGTTAGTGACTAGCATACATCTTAGATCTTTTAGCGTACAGTTTGGCGTTCATTTAGCGCTAGAGCTGTCATTTCTGTTGCGCCCGGCCCAGCTCGACCCAAAATTCAGGCTGGGCCAAAATAATGTGCTGGATGGGTGAGCCGGGTCAGTTTCTGGCTTTTGATTGTGTCAGCGGATGCATGCAGCCAAGCCTAGACAGTTGAAAGAGGTTAAAAAAAAAAAAAAGTCCAGATGGATCACTGCCAACGACCCACCTGAAGCCCGACTGGACTCAGCCACTGCAGCAACGAACGCGCACAGCCATCAACCCAATTTGGATCATCAGCCGCGCATGTCCGCCGACCGTTAATAACTAGGGGTGTAACTTACGCTAAAATCACATTTCGATTCAGTTCAGTTTCATTGAGGGCTCGGTTCGGTTAACTTTCGGTGCAAAAAAAGCCAAAATAAAGACTTACAAAATGTTTATTTTGAAAATATGCCAAGTGAACAAGTTCAGTCATTACAGACTTCTTAGCTGGAGGAGATCTGGTGGATGAAGACTCAGCTGCTGTCATCCTCAGACTGCAAACAACACAGAGATAAAAAAAAAATGAGTTAATAAGATTATAATTTAAAATTTAAAAAGTTAATTAGATCACAATAATACAATACCTCTTCTTGCACGGTCATCATATGAGGTGGTATTCGCTCTCACTCAACATCGATGTGGCAGGGCTTTAAATCTGGGGTCAGGCTTGTTGACGATCAGTTTTAGCTTTTTCATAACGTGCTGCTACAACTTTTGGCTGAAGTGTTGATGGGATGTCATAGGTCACAAGAACTTTATGCTTAAATCCAGCGCATCAACAACATTCGGACGTAGATCCAGCGCTTTAAAAACTCCTACATCTTGTGTTATTGATCTGGACCGATCTGAATTACCTGATGAAGGTTGTTTAAATGCTGCTGTTTTTGGTCTTTGCACCAAGCTACGTTCACATTCTGATTATGTCGTTTCAAGTGCGTTAACAAGTTAGACGTGTTGCTGCTGCAGATCCAATCTCCGTGAAACAACGTCGACACACAGCTTTGGATTTGTTCACTTGTCGTTTAACAAGAAAGACATAATGTTCCCAAACAGGAGACCGCAACAAGATGGCTTGTTCGTTGCCTGCTACGCGTACTGCAAGATAATAGTGCCGTGCTGAAACACACATAGGAACTTTACTTTGTAGTACCGCAGCACATAATCTCTCGTTAATAAAATTTAATAAAGGAAAAAAAATAACCGAAACGGTACACACGTGGACCGAACCGAACATGCCACACCGAAACGGTTCAGTACACCCACATGTACGTTGCACCACTAATAATAACTGCAATATTATAATAACTATAATAATCCACTGACTCTTGTTAATAAACAAGACATTTTTATCTTCCTTTCTTTGAAATATGTTTTTAAATAATGTCAAACTGATGTGCTTACTAAAGCAGTAAAAGCTTAATAAAAAAAAAAAAAAAGCCTTTTTTTCCTAGTTCGGTCCTGTAACCACAGTTAATTGGTCAGTTTTGGGTCGGGCTTGGAAAAAAATTATATGGGTTCAGATTTTTTAAGGCCCAAATGCAACACCCGCGTATCTTAGTCTATATCTTAGATCCTTATTTACTGTTTCTTTTTACACTTCATATTTTTGCTATTGTTGGATGTAACTGGGACCCTGTGTACACAGTTTCATGCCACCTCATGTACTACATGTAATGCAAATGATAACAAAGAACCTTGACCTTGAGATACAGACTTAAACTTTGCTGTGGTAGTATCTGAGAGTGATCCTCGCACATAGTTTGAGAAGGCAGTTGTTTAAAATTTTGCCATTAACTATTTGAAGCCAACTGTGTCTGTCTGTTAGCAAAATGTCTCCCAAATCACTGGATGGATTTTAACAAAACTTTTCAGGCTCATCTACAGTTGAACCCAGTTGAAGTTGGCCTCTACATCTAACTGACAATAGCCAGCACAAAACTGGCTCTTACCTCGGTAATTTTTACAGATACTGAACTAAGTTTTAAATGGTAGTAGCTATGAGTCATCCCAGACACACTCACTGAGAATGGTGTCCCACAACATTGTTTATAATGTTATTTTCAAGATTAGATCCAAACAGCATCCTCTCTGATTGCTCAACATAAGATGATCTTAGTCTAAAACGTCATCAAAGGCAGCAGGCGATATGCATTCCTTCATAGGTTGATGGGTTTTTAATTCTAATTTAGAAATGCAACAGATTTGAATCAGTACAGTTTATATACAACAGCTTTGTAATATTTGTTAAACAATTATGATTTAAAAAGCTTGGTTTGTAAATAAATAGCATTAAGTTAATAATGAAACAATGAAGCAGATAATTTAACTCACAGCACAATAATTACTTACATCTTAATAAAAGAGATTAGCTACCTCTGGTTACATAATGAGTTCTGAACTGGCTGCAGCAACATCTAGAAATTAAAGTGAACGATAAAGAGAATTATTCAGACTGTTGTGCCTAAATGTTAATTCATTCACCCTTTATTTATACAGGCTAGTCTCATTGAGTCACGAGGACTCCTTTTCAAGAGAGACCTGTTCTAGACAGATAACATATAAAGTACAGACAACAATAATCCTACAAAAATCGATTAAATCAAATAAAAGAAGAAATGCATAGTTAATATTAATAATTGACTAATGCATAGTTTGCATGAATAGTATGCATGTTTGCTTTGATCAGAAATATACCATGCAGTGTAGCTCACTATGTTTACTTGTAAACTGTACTGTACTTGACACTTTAACTCATCTTTTATTATTAGACCTTCCACCTCCTATTTACAACTTTTTACATCACTACATACTGTATGTCTTGATGGCTTCAATTACTTGTTATTTTACAAAAATTATATTTTTACATAAATCTGAAACTATGCAAACTGATGTTTTTGCCAATCGCTTAATCACCGCTCAGTTTAATGCGAGTTCAGCTGAAACGATTAGTCACAATAATCAATTAGATGACTGACAGAAAATTAATTGGCAACTATTTTGCTAATTGTTTGACTCATTTTTCATTTAAAATCGTTTTGTAGTTGAGGCTCACAGATGGTAGGAGTTTAGTGTTATTGCTTATAATTTCTTTAGTCACTTTAATGTATTTTTTGCAAACATTTGAAGCGTAAACAGTTGGTCTGTGTGAACACAAGAAAAGTGTTGCTTCAGATAATTCAAATTTTATTTATCGTATTTTTCAGACTGTAAGGCACACCCGATTATAAGGCGCATTAAGCAAAACTAAAACATTTTAACAGATTTTTGAGCGCCATGTACCACATAAAATTGGTTTGAGGTCATTAAGCACAACCAGAATCAATACATAAGGCACACCAGATTATTGCTTACTGTTGATTTTTGATAAAATTAAAGGATTTTTAAGTGCACCTTATAGAATGAAAAATACCCTATTTTTGGCAATGTTGCAGATCAAAATGTCAATTGAGTTACTGGGACAAAAATGATCAGCAGATTATATCTTAAATGAAAATATTTCTTGGTTGAAAGATAATATACAAGAGATCCTTCCTGCCCACAGTTATCTGCATCTGTAACAACTCTTTAATGAATTCAGGATGATTAGTTATATTTAATTTACCTTTGGGATTACTGGTAATAAAGTATTTTTAAATTGAATTGAATTGAATTGAACAAGAAAGTTTAAAAACAATAAAAATGTGTGCAAAGATTGATGCCTAATGATTAACAATTTGGTGATTTGCAACAAAATATAGCAAAAACATCATGTGACATGGAATAATTTTATGAAAAAAATATTGTAAGGACATTTTCTAGATTTACATAAAATACATTGTACCTGTAAGACACGTAACAATGTCTTGATGTAAATGGGCCTGCCAGTTTTCGAACTGAGTGAGTAAAAGCTTCACAGATAAAATAAAATACTGAAAGTTTGGATCAATGTTTGATTTTAACATTTATCAACATTTTATCAACTCAACAGAAAATATAATACTTCAAATGTAATACATACAATGACTAATATGTTTATATATCAGTTCAAAATTAACCACTAAGCCAAATGGAAAAGTGTAAAGAAATGCTAATTTGTCCAAATGTGTTTTAATTCTTTATAATAATAAATAATTTTGGTGTAAAAATGAATGAATGAAAATTATAAAATATTATCTTCTGTCAACATATAATCACAACATCGCATAACACTGAAACAACAATGAAAATACAGTATATTCAAATACTCCATAGTCACTATGCCTATATTAAACAATTTATGCAGGCCTTTATCAGATATTCTGTGTGAATGTTTTTTGATGTTCCCAGCAGTCAGTACCATGCTGCCACCTAGAGGTAGATGCAGATTGTATCAAGACAGACAGAAAGACCACTGAAAATCCAGGAAGTATTAATTATACATCAGCATTGGGGAGTAAATAACTCCAAAACAGAATTATGTAATCTACCCCATCTTTTGATTGTGTCTGGAAGGGCAAACAAGGACATTTTATTTACTATGTGACGCTGACATAAATATTATTTCATGTCTAACTTGCATATGTGCCGTTATTCACACACCTTTCTGATTTTTTTTTATTTTATTTTTGCTACTTATGGCTTGATTACTGTTCTTTTAGTTGTTGGTGGAGACATTACCTCTGGACATAAATCTACTAAATTCTCAAAACCTGAATGAAAACAGCTCCTAAAAAATACTGTAAATTGTACAAGTCTTGAATGGGCATTTAAAATATTTAAAAGATTTTGAGTTTGTACCCGTGTTTCAAAGAGCTTGTGAATTAATTTCAGTGTAAATTTTGAACACTGGAGGGTGCTATTACATGCTGTGAAATGCATATGAGGTAGCGCTATTACACCAAAACTCTGGCCGGCAGAAATAAATGGATAGGATAAAATAAAAAAAAATCAGTGTGCACTGTTGTAAATGCTGGTTTCTTTGTTTTGACGTCTCGTTTGCCAGGTGCTGGAAGCAGCCTGCATCAAAAATGTTCCAGCGTCAAGCAGCGTATCATCTCATCCAAGCAGGAGTCAGGGGGCGCAGCAGGAGGTGGGACGGCTATAGGGACGGGCGTAACAGCGGGCCAGAGAGCTGAGGAAGCAGATGGCACAGAAGTCCAGAACAGTGATGTATCGGAGGGCCAGACCGAACCCAATCCTGGTGGGGGGAGGAGCAGAGTTGGCGGAGGAGAGAGGAGGAACGGCAGGATAACCAAACCTTCCTTACTCCCACAGAGCAGCATGGAAGTGTCATCTTCTACCTCCACCAACCAGGTGGAGGTGCCTGACACCACCCAGAGCTCCCCGCTGTCAATCGCGAGTGACATGGCTGACAGTCCTGCTCTCGCCATTGGAGCCGGTTTATCACAGAGCACTGCAGTGTTTATGTCTGAAGTCACCACACTGACTGGGGATTCGGTATACTCCGCTGGCCACACCCACCTACTGGCGTCCGCCCATGAGAGTACCACAACTGGTATTCTGCTAGCTGTTGCCCCTGACAACCAGAGGTTTGCATCATTTCCTGGAGGAGTAGGCTTAGGCGAGGGAGGAGAGTTGGTTCTTTCCAGTTCTCTGGACTCTGGTGTTGGTGTCAGCCTTCCTGAGACTACCATGACCTTTGACCCTGATTGCTTCCTCAACAATCCCAAGCAGGGCCAGACATATGGAGGTGGTGGCAAGACAGAGGGCTGTAACGGTGATGATGGAGGACTCCATTGCCCCTCTAACGGCTTTGTTTACAACCCAAGTCTGGTCAACAACATCAAGACAGAAGCTACACCTCTGGAGCAGCCACTGTCCACCCAGAGCAGCTACGTGGGCGAAGGAACCGGCCTCAGCCCCAGCACCACCCTGGAACAGATGGACTTTAGTGCTGTCATGTCATCAACCTGTGTCCCAAGTCTGACCCAGCCTGCACACCATTCTTCCCCGAGCATCTTCCTCCAGGCTTCCCCCCAGACGAGCCAGCCCTCTCAGCTGCAGACCAACGGCACGAAAGCGACCCAGGAATCTGGTGAGGTGCAGGCTTACATGAGCATGCCCCCAGTGGCAGCTGACTCTCCGGTCACCAACGGAGATGTCCATGCACACCTCCACCAAGCCAGCACTGATCAGCAGGCTCTGTGTGCAAGGAATGGACAGGCAGCAGCAGTGGGCTCATTCCCCCTGGCAACACAGGACGCGTCCATCGAACAGCCTTGCAGTAGGGGACACCAAGAGGTGGGGGCGTTAGACAAACCCACCGAGAACAGAGAAGAGTTACTCCTCAAGGCTGGAGATCCTCATGAGGCCTATGTGAGTGTTGACCCCAAGCATTACCTCCAACCAACAGATGACACTGGAGGGGGAGATGAGGGTGGAGGAGGAGGTGGGGGAGGAGGCAGAGCGGAAAATGAAATTATATGTAATGGTGTGAGCTTGTCAGGCGCCAGCAGTTCAGTGGGGGTCAGTTCTCAGCCAATAACCACACGTGCAAACATAGAGGGGGCGCTCTACAGCTCCCCACTCCCTCAGCAAAATGGAGTGGTGGCTGCCACATCAGCTGGGACGGGAGCGGCCATCAGTCTGGAAGGATTTGAGGCGTCGTTTGGAAGCCAGTTCTCTGATCTCATCAATGATTTCATCTCAGTGGAAGGGTCTGGGGGTGGGGTGGGGGCAGCAGTCTCCGGGGTTTTGATGCCCCAGGAGGGGGCAGCAGGAGAGGAGCAGGGCTCTGGTGCCGGCCACTTGCAGGGCTCGGAGGTGGAGCACGCCGCACTGGGACTGCTCCAGGACACTGGCAGACTGTTTGGTGTGACAGACTACTCCCCCGAGTGGTCCTATCCAGAGGTGAGTAACTTGTAATCATTATTTACTCATCACTGCTCCTCCCAGGAAAATTAGTTCATGCGCCTCATGACTGATGGCAGCCTGTGCTGATAACCACTGAATTCACACTTAGGCCAGTTTGTACAGACATGCTGGTTACAGTATGTGGTCATTAATGAGGCCATATATTTCACACTCAGCTGATTGGGTTTTAATATAATTTCTATATTTCCCTGATTCCCCTGGGTGGCCTCATTAATTTACCCATGTACCACTTCTAACAGCTCAGACAGCAGTTTTGTCACTGAGTTATGATGAAACTTGAGAGAACCTTGCATCTTTTACCACCATCATTAAAAAAACTGTCACTTGGGGCTTGTAATAACTCAGTTTGACTCACATTTTACTGCGGCTTTACTGCTGCAGATTACATCATTTCAGTTTAGTGAAACTTAAAACAGAGAGAGATTTCTTCACAGAACACCAAGTAATCCCATAGTTTGTAAAATGAGCTAAACAGCAAAGAGAAAATCCTTTCTTCTAGTGTTCTGGTGACAGACATTAACATTGCAGTCTGTTCACTTCTCATTATATTACTTGTTTTTGTGAACTCATGATGCTGGGATTCAGACAGGTCAAGTCTATTTGCTCAGCCTCTTGGCTACGCTACCAGCTTATAATTTTAGTTGATTCAGATTTTACTTCAGTCAAATATTCAGGCACCTGAGTCCATAATTTATACCTTATCCCCAGGCTGAGTTTGAATAAAAACACATTTTAAGATTTTTTTTTTTTACACAATACTGTCACACTGACACAAACATACAGAGATCTTGAAAGATTTGAAGCTAGTTTAGTTCCTGACGTCCTGAGATTGTAGTATGTATACAGAACTTTGTCTCATTTTTACATTCACGCTTGTCGTTGCGTGCATAATCATATTTTCATATTCAACTTTGTTGTGTGTTAGTAACCTGTGGCTTTTATTTGTGGTCCTCAGGGTGGAGTGAAGGTGCTGATCACAGGTCCGTGGTTGGAGTCAAGTAGTGAATACAGCTGTCTGTTCGACCACATAAGTGTGCCTGCTGCTCTAATCCAGCCCGGCGTGCTGCGCTGCTACTGCCCAGGTAACACACCTGATCAGACAAGTCCAGAAATATCAAAGCTAACCCTGATTGCTTTTTTTTTGGTATAAAATCTAAGATGGTTGTCTAGTTATAAATGCCTGCTATGCTTCTGATGCATCAGTTTGGGCTTGAGCACTCGTGTCAATCTTAATAAATACAAACAAGCTTAGAAATGTCTAGATCCTATACCAGTGATGTAGCAGCACTGCAAAATAGTATAACATACCAGGTTTTGATCATAGTATATGTTTTTAATTTATAAAATACTTTAATTGTGGTAATCACTGTGTTCCAGAGGTAAGTAGTGAAATGATTTTAAAATCCAGCTCCAACAAGAGCAACACTTACTGACAATTACAGATCAACAAGGTACAAAACATAATTTGGGCATTGTTCCCTTCTGTTCAAAGGCCATCAGATTTGGAATGGATTGTAAACAATACTATAACTGTTAACAGATAGTTTTTTTAACTCTTTAATGAAACCAAATTATAGTTTTGGTTTGAATATTTTTAAAGTGTACATAATAATGTGAACTGGAAAATCTACAAAGTAACACTCAATATTTATAGTAAAGTGGTCAGATCATTTTCTTAAGTTATTTTTTATTACCTTTAACTTTGCCAAGAGATTATTGAAGTACACAGACTACTTTTCAACACACATCCTTCACCTGACACCTGTCTGTTCCAGCCCATGACACAGGACTAGTGATGCTACAGGTGGCCATGGGTGGTGAGGTCATCTCTTCTTCTGTGGTGTTTGAGTATAAGGCACGCGACCTTCCAGCTCTGCCGTCTTCTCAGCATGACTGGTTGTCCCTGGATGGTAGGAGTTATAAATTACATTAGTTTTTTAATAAGTGGGTCTGATCACTGTCATCAATGGACCATTTCAAGCATGCGTTCATCTCATCACTCTGAATGTGTTGGTTCTGTTTATGAATGAGTAGTCCATTCAGTTTCATGTTGAAGGAACAACTGCTGTTTACATACTGCTCAAATTGCATACAACAGTCAAGCAAATGAAGATTTTATTTTAAGACTACTTTTTAAAAGACTCGTGCAAATTACACCATTTAACTAGAAAAATTGCATTTCCTGCGAAAATGCAGTGCCAATTCTTATTGCAGAAGAACTTGCTGAAAAGCAGCTGATATTAGGTAAAAACTTGCTGAAATGTAGCTGAACAGGAAGAACAAGCCTGAGTTTTTTCATTCAACCTTTATTTAGACAGTTTAGTCTCACTGAGTCTCGAGGACTCATTTACAAGAGTTTTTAACAAAGAATGATGACAACAGTAAACAACAATCACAACAGTAGGCAGTCATTAAAGAAAGCATATACAAAATTGTGATAAATAAATGAAAGAAAATTGTGTTCAAAAATGAAATAATAACAGCTACGTTGTAAAGTGATGTAGAATACTGTACTAAAAACAGGAACAGTGTTAGCAGAAGAAAGCAGAAAGAGCGCATATTTGCTGAACTAGGGTTAAATAAGCAAAAAAGGGCACAAAAATGAGGCAATTAGCTTAAAAAAAAGGCTGAAATTGGAAAAAAAATTACTGAAAACAAGCAGAAAATACAGAACAAAGCTTAAAGGATCAGAAGGAAGTGTTAGCTACAAATGTGGAATTAGCTTTAAAAAAAGCTAAATTTAGCACCAAAACAAGCTAAATATTAGCTGAAATAGCAGCAAAAGTTGAACTTGAAAGCAGAAAGAAGTTAGAAGAAGCATAAAAATGTTGCAGTTAGCAAAAACATTCTGAAAAGAGCACAAAACAGCTGAAAAAACAAATGAAGTTAACTGTAAGTGCTGAAAAAAGTTTAAATTTGCACAAGGAAGCTGCAAGAAGCTGAACCAGAACAAAATGTGAAAGGAGCAGTAAAAGGTTGTAAAGAGATCTAAAGGTTTGAAGGATTTAAAATGAGCTCAATTCATTTTCTTATAGAAAAATGGCAGAAAAGGCTAAATATTTCAAAAAGCTAAAGCTGCACCAAGACTAAAAGTCATAGCAGGATTGTCCTGAAAGAGCTGAACATTTATGATTTGTTGAAATAGTTGAAAACTGTGGGAAGAGAATCGTACCAAAATACGTACGGAAGAAAAATGGATCACAATAGTGATCACACTATAAAAAATAAAAAATAAAACTCCCCAAACCATTTGACTTCATACACTTTAAGTCAAACCTTTTTTTTTTTTTTTTTTTTTTAGTTTTTACAAACTGAGAACTAAATGAACAAGTACAGACAACACAGAAGGTTTGGTGCTGCACTTTATTGTCATGTGATGTCATGCTGCAGAATCCTCTGTGTGAAACACACACAGGCTGAATGGAGGTATTCAACTGAATGGAGGTTTTCACGAGCGTTGACTGTGAATAAGCTCTTCGCTGTTAGTCCAGTAAAATTTACTTTTCATATAATCTTGTCAGTAGACTTACTGTGTAGGAAAACCATGTTTCTGATGTCCTCCATTGCAAGTTATCATGTTTGATACAAGTGCAGCACTCTTTATGGGCAACTGAAAAATAACTTGCTGTGGGTGGATCGAGCCTCCTTCATTCTCCAGTTTCCCCAGTTCACATTTCTAATTGTCCTTGAACACTGTACTGGAGTCTAGATGGAGTCTGCTAAGTGGACATAATCTATTGTAAATTGTTAACGTGTAAATTTAGTCTGAAGAATCTGGTCTTATTAAACCTCACTTCATGTACTTTGCAGTGTCACATCTTTATAAATATTGCAAACATAACATACCGTACATGTTTCTCTAAGTGCCATGGGTAAGAAGCATTGAGGTACATTAATATACTGTGCTGCAGAAAATTTAAAAACCATCCCTATTTTGAAACAGGTATTTTGCTTCCTGTGAGACTGACTTTATTATGATATTTATTTTAAAGTGGTCCTGATCATTTTTTCTTCAACTACTGTATTCTGAAAGTTTTTCAGTTATGTGCGGGTGGCCGTGGTACAGTGGTAGTGGCAGCCGACCGCCGATCGGAAGGTTGGAGGTTCGAATCCCAAGTTTCCACACCATGTGTCGTTGTGTCCCTGGGCAAGACACTTAACCCCGAGTTGCTCCCGGTGGGACTGGCTGGCGCCTTG
>JARVLU010001354.1:6233795-6245301 GCA_031762415.1 Simpsonichthys santanae
AGAAATAACAAAGTTGTTTGCTTGCTGTGGAACCCCCTGAAGAAGGGAGCAGAAGAAAACGTGACGCAGGATCTCCGGCAGTACTGTCAGACCTCAGAGACCCTCGAGTACGTGTTGGGGATGACTCTCAGCTGCTGCCACACCAAACATTAGCTCAGCATTTGTAAAATCAACACCATTAAATCCACTTTTGTGTTTGCTGATGTTTTTCATCGTATCAGCATCAAACTGTAGCTCAATGTAAAATCTACTGACCTGTTGCCACTCCTGTGTTTCTAATGGTCAGCTGGGTGTTGCGGCCATCTTGAACTGGGGTAATTGTGGATGTTGGTGACATCACACCTCTCACACAGTGACTGCTGGAGATAGACACCAGCTCTGTGACCCAGAAATGAGATGTGGGTGAAAGACACTGGATGGATAGCAGATATATGTCCAACTATTATTCACATACATTTTCACTAAAATCTGTCCAGGAGATGTTTGCTAGCAGACAAACAATCAGGTAAAATGTGCATTTCTATGCCAAGAACTGCAGGTTATGCAGCCTCAACTTCATTTAAAACAGTGTCCATCATCGGTGTGGACAGTGTGGCTCTGAGCCTGAGGGGCTGCAGGCTTTGAGGGCAGAAGAGTGAAAAAGTTGCACTGTGACACAGACTTCATCAGTCGTTTGTTTTCTTGGGATTTTTTTTTTGACAGCAAGATTTGAAGGTTGCTGTCAAAATGTTATTCTTTAATCTCCTGAAATCGCTGGAAACCCCTGGCAGGTGTCGAGCTTAACTTGACTGAGCGGAGCAAACATTTATCTGGAAAAGCATCAGCTCTACTTGCAAGTCCATCATCCACCATTCTTTGTTTATGCTCTGACTATGAGATTTGAAACTGAGCTTTAAACGTATGTATAATGCATGAGAATAATGCAAAACATATTTGTTTTACTAACGTTACACACAACACAGAAAAAGACCTGGGCCCTCATGTATGAAAGAGTGCACAGCTTTCACACTGAGTGTTGACAGATTGAAAGAAATGAAAAGTTCTGTCTGTCCATCCGTACATACCTGCTTCTTCTTTTCAGGTCATGGGGGTCAAACATGGATGTTTTTGGTCTGTGGGAGGAAACTGGAGTACCCGGAGAAAACCCATGCCTGCATGTAGAGAACATGCAAACTCCACTCAGAAAGGTCCATGACAGGGATTTGATCTGGCGACGTTCTCGCTGAGTGGCGGCAGCTCTACCACCTCCATGCCATTACACCTTGATCCAAGGTGCCACCTCGAAAAGTTCTAAATGCTAAAGTATTCAGATGTATAAGATAATCTGCATGCATGATTCTGCATATATTTTTCTCTATTTGCCAATTTATATGGAATAGAGTGCAGCTGCACCGGCCATTGAAACTGCATTGACCCCTCCCTTAAATGATTTTAAATGTACAGCACTTTGTTGCTACTGTGGGTTTTTCTTTACAAAGTGCTTTAAAAATAAAGTAGAGCTAAAACGTAGCTAAACAGTAGCTAAAAGACAGCAAAAAGCTAGCTGAAGATAATTACCAAATGGTTACCTAAAAGCTAAAAGTAGAAAAACAGTAGCTAAATACTTAAAGAAGACTAAAATAAAGCAAGTACACTGAAGCAGTTTCAAGGAGGATATTTTTTTTGATGAAATTAAAGAAATTGATACATATTTCTATAGAGAATAATGTAAATAAAATGTTAAATATTTAGAAACGTATAAAAGGTAAAACAACAATTTGTCATGGCACACATCTACTGAATGAAGTACACAGAAGTTAAATAGTTAAAAAAAAGTCAAAATAAGTAAAAACAACCTTTTAACACAGCTGCTTATTTTATGGTTGTAACAAATTCCATTTTAATAAACTAGGTTTAAAAAATGTTTTACAACTTGTTTTTATCCTGAATCCCAACTTGAGGGCAACAATAACAATACAAGGTGACCTCAAACATACAACTGGCAGAGGGAACTCAGTAGAACTTCATTTAAAACATGTTTTATCAGCACAGTGAAGGTGATACAACGGCAGAAGCGAGGACAGTGAGGCGCAGTGGTGACTCCACCCTGACTGTGACACTGCAGAAACTGAGACACTCGCTGTATAAAGCGTTACGTATGAATTTATTCAGAGCAGGACACTGAGCGAGGCGGCTGATTCTCTCCTGTGGATGAGGTGAAAGTCTGAGGCCCAGAGATCAAAGACTCCATCAGTCTCAGTCCCAGGAAGAGCCAGGAGGGCCGCCTGTCTCCGGATCAGAGTGATTAAAAGATGTGAGATTAAACGGGAGGAGCGAGACCAGACCAGGCTGAGGCACCAAACCCTTCACTGCCTGGATCCATGACACCTGTTTACTGTAAAGATAAGCGGGTGTCAAACAATCTGACGGGAAATGTTTTGCTTCAACCTTCCAGCTGCTCCGGGGTAATTCGACATGACACATTTCCCAAAGCGGCTTGAATGAAGCTGACCTCCTACCTTCAAAGAGATGCTCTCATGGGGGAACACAGCAGCTATCTGTGGTGCTTCATAAAACTTAGTTCTAATTCAAGCTTCTCTTACCTCAGAATTACATTTGTAAACAATATTTCTAAATAGAGGGGAGTGGTGAAACAGAGGCTAGAGAAGGTGGGCCTGTGATCGCCAGTTCAACTCCCCGTACCAACATCAAAATGAGGGTGGGAAAAGTGAAGCACCCACTTCTGGGCCCTTGAGCAAGGCCCTTAACCTCCACCATCTGCTCCCCTGGGCACCCTAAATGGCAGCTCTCTGCTCCACACAGAGGGCTGTGGTAGCTCGCTCCTGCAAAGGAACATCATTGGTGAACTAGGGCTTCTTATTCTGTGATCTCCATGGGAACGAGAGTCAGAGAGTATTCCTTTGGATACACTGAGATATTAACGCTCAGTTCAGATGTTCCTCCAAGGTCAGGTTCAAACAAAGACCTCTTTGGAAAAAATGAGTTCATAATGGGTTTGAACAATTAGCACAGAATAACATCTTTATTACGTTAGTGTCCAACTTATAAAGTTGTGTACTGAACAAAGAATGTTTAATAAAGTGAGTTGAATGGATGGATGCCTTAACAGTTTGGGGTCTTTGTCTGAGGTGAGGTGTCCCTCACTGTGGGGACCCTGAAAAAGTGAGGTGCCAAAAGAAGAAGAAAACATTTCTAATGTAAAATATTCTGAAGGAACTTTGAAGTTTTAAATTGTTATGTAATTTGAAGGTTATCATTGTTTGAACAAATTGTGAAATAAGGGGCAGATATAATAAGATTTCTTCTTCTTTCTGCTCCTTTCATTTTATCCTATTTTTGTATTCTTGTATTTGATGAAACTGCTTTGTATCGTTTTTTTTTTAAATGAATAAATAAACATCAAATCAAATCAAATCAAAGAAACACAATACATATGAATAGATTTGAAAGACCAAAGCTCATGTATAAAATGTTAGTCTTATAGTTGAGCACCTCCCTGAATATTGTGTCAGATGATCTGGACAGACACAGCTCCCAGTCAGCAGGAGTTTATTGTGAAACAAAGAAGTTCCACTTTGTTGGAAGTCCCAAAAAGGTTTGGTTTTTGCTCTTGTATTCTCCATTATCTATTTCTATATTTTTCTTCTTGCACTTACAGTTTAAAGCGGCTCCTCTATGTCTTCTTCCTGTTCCTGGTGTGTTTTCGTGGCAGTGTTACAGTGCCACATAAAGGCCTGGAATACTTACTGCAGCACCTTGGGTGGTTTTCTATGTTTTACAGTTGTGTTTTTAGAAACAGTGCTTGGTTTATGGGCATATTTTCAGGGATGGCAAAAAATAATATTGTTTGGGACACTATATTTGCGTGCAAAATACGTAATTCCCTGAATATTCTCTGAAGAAGAAGGTGTCTCACTTTGAGCATTGTAGCACAAACAGAAACAGGACTGGTGTCCGGAGTGATTTATATTTAAACCGTTAGGCAGTTCATTCGCTCAGTACAAATGCAAATGAACAGGCATTATCATCATGGCCTCTTCTCTGGAAATCGACTCCCTCTGTAATACCTCGGCAGAAGTGGACCGGTCATGAACCCTCCTCCTCTGCAGTGCCAGCTAGCCCTCAAATGGCCTACATAGACAGCTTGATGCACACACACACGGAGGGCACCCCTCCTCTCCTCGGCATCCGCCCAAATCAGAGATCAAAGGCTGGATTTGTAAAGCTAATGGCTGCTGCACCGCAGCCAGGGACAGGGAATGAAGGAAACCAAAAACAGAAGGGAAGAGGGAGAAACAGACAGAAACAGCAGAGAAGAGTGACACGAAAGTGCAGAGAGCGAACAAGCGAGAAAGTCTGGGTGTTCACGCAAAAAGACTTAACACCATCACGTGTGGACATGGACCACAAATGTCAGTGTGTTTAAAAATAAGGCAGAATCTAGTGGGAGCTATCTCTAAAACACCTAGACGAATGCCACACTGAGGCGTTCACACTTTAACTTTTGCTTGGTACAGTTTTAGTTTTAGGCAAAGTGATGAGAAACACATCCACAGATGGTGATTATCTCTCGCTCATCACTGTGTGGGATTGATGGTGTTGAAACAGACCTTTCTCTTTGTCTCACACATGGCGCAAGCACTGCTGCTATTCCCACAGTGCACTGAGGGGCCATTGAGATAAATGGCATGAATACAACAACAACACAAAAAAGAAGGAGTGAGAAAGAATAAAGAAAAGGAGGGAAACTGTGTCTTTGCCTTTCAGAGAGAGAAATCTCGAGCATTCAGTCTGCCAGTTTGTATTGTCCCAACATTTCTTGTGCTTTAAGCTTGTCAGGAGTGCTCTGTCACTCCCACTCATTACGCCAAAATGCTCGCTGTCACCAAGATAAAGCACCGCAAAACAAAAACGTTTTCATCCCGTGCAGTGGTTCCAGTGATCACAGGAACATATTAGGGAGCATATTTCACAGTTATTGTTTAAAACTCAACATGTCTGCCGGATCTCGGAGATTTCCTCTCAGAGCTGTGCTTATTTTACCAGTTCACGTAATTAGGAGCCATTTTTGACAAGGAACGAGTTGATGACGGGGATGAGAGATGGGAAGAAAGTCGTACTCGCATACATTAGCAGTGAAACCAGGCCAAAAATCTCAGTTTCTTCTGACCGCATAAACTCTTTGACGTCATTATCATGACAATGAACAAACAAAAAAGGTAAATAGGGTATACACGTCAACTGCTGCTTATAGCTATGACGATGGTTAGTACAGATGGTTTGATGTACTGGGATTACAGGCATGGCTCTACAATGGATGAAATTGTACTTATCTGATAGTGATAGTGTGCAGTTTGTTCATATTATTAATTAATCCTCTTCATAAACTTAAGTTAGTCATGGAGTTCCTCAGGGTTCGGTCCTTGGCCCTAACTCAGTCAATTTAAAAGGTAGTGAGGTAACATTTGGTGTGGTAGAAGTGTACAGTCATCCAAAACTTACATTCCAAGCACTAATTGGCTGCTGTGGCTGAGTGGTTAGAGCAGTCGTCCTCCAGTGCAAGAGTTGAGAGTTCGAATCCACCAGCAGTCACATGTTCAAGTGTCCTTAGGCAAGACACTGAACCCCTCATTGCCTCTGATGTGTGTCCCATTGGTGTATGAATGTGATAAAGCACTGATTATTTTTTGTAGAGTGCTGTATGAATGGGTAAATGAGGACACAGATTGTAGTGTAAAGTGCTTTGAGTGTCTTGATAAGATAGAAAGGTGATACATAAGTACAGTCCATTTACCATCCATTTTACCATAAAGCAGCCACCTCTAGCAGATGAAGAGTCAGGTCTTTAAAAAAACAGGGAAAAAAATCCTACAAAGACATGGTCTTAAAATAACTCCAGTCTGAAAAAGCTCATTCTCATCTCAATACTAGTGATAAACATTTACATTACTGTCATTTTGGCACAACACAATTATTTACACATAATCCTGCGATTATTTACAAACACAATTAGTCGCAGCACCAGCTAGCTGTAGTACTTTCAGTGCAGTCTGGGGCACTTCAAGCAAGAACATCTTAATATTTCAGATGGAATAATAAACATTTATTGTAAAAACAGCAGCTCTGGAAAGCTTTATAAAACAATGTTTTGCTTGAATCACCTTAAAATGTTTGAGATGAGAGTTGTTTTAAGCTTGCAGAAATCTGCTTTGGTCTTGACTAACCCAAACTAGTTTTTAGCTCGTCAGTCTGGGTGAAACTGAAGTTAAGTTCACCAAATAGCTGCCATTCAAAGAGCTATCCAAAGCAGGTAAGACATTGGTTATTCCTAACCTTACCACTGACCCTCACTTTAAATTCAGATCTGAACTTTCTCTTTAAGTAGCTTAACAGCACACACACATTCCTCTGAAAATAATCAGGACTGAAAATTAAAGAAAAAGTTCTCAAAATCCAAAGAAAACTTTAAAAGAAAGCCTGAAGAAGACAACTTTAAAGGGTTACAAATCAGTCTGGCTCCCTGGAAGGGAAAAATAAAGAAATGTGGAATGACTCTTTTGTACAGTAAATTAGTGCTACAACTTGTTGAAGGACTTGTTGCTGTGAGTTTGTTTTTAGCTGCCCTGAGTGGTTGTTTCTCACATTAGAATGACTTGACTCTAGTCAGTCATTTTGTATCATTTCTGCTGATGGAGACGCCTTTTTTTCTATTTTATTACCTTCTGCCTGCATGCAAATTGATTTTTAATCTAAGATGCAAAGATGGTTTGAAGCCTGATGTTAGTTAGTTATTTACTAGTCAAGTGTTTTCAGACCAGCTTTAATTATGAAACCCAGTCAGCGTACTGGAAGAGCTGTTTATGTTTGTCTTGAGCAAATTAGAAGATGATGAAATGATCTTTCAGTCAACTTTTGAAGGCACAGTTATTGAAAGCTGAGAGCAGATGTTTTGCTCCATGTTGCGTTACCCAAACTTCCCATGAACCCAACTGATCTACAACTACAACTGATCAACTTTTAATTAATTGACCTAAGAAAGCACAATTCAGCCATAGATATTGTCCCAGAATTTGACGTGGTTGTAGCTTAACACTTACTCCAAGTGCTGCAGATTTCTGTTCATTAACGTTTAATGTCAGCCATGTTTATAAGAAAAATATCACATGTCTGGATTTCTTTTAATGAAACCCCCAGTAAGAGATTGTTAGACGAACATCTACAATTTTTTAACCTTTGGAGTTAGTCCAATTCAAGATGGCCCACCACAGCCAATCACCAGAAAACCACTGCAACTCAGTCAGTGTAGCAGATATTGAGCTAAAATTGGATGTGGTAGTAGCCTAGAGTCATCTCCAACACATACCCTGTTACTGAGCATGACATCTGTCAAGGTTTTACCAGAAGGGCTCCTTCATCCTCCAACATAAGACGATCCCGGTGTAAACCTCTGGCGGGCGACATGCATTCCTTCAAGGATTACACATGTCTTCACAGCTCTGGGGTCAGCCTCAGTGGGTATGTAAATGTATCTCCTGATGCAGCTGCAATCTGGATCACACAGGACCCGCTGGCGAGCCATGTCCTGGCTGTTCGCCTCCGTCTCCGCATTGCGGCAATGCGGCTTTTCCGCCACAGCAGGGCTGACTGCTGGCTTCACATAAAGACGAGGACATGAGCACCCGCTCTGTTTGACACAGCTGTGTCTGCGTGCGGCTCAGTGGATGCACAATGGGTCAGCCCTCTGACCCTATTCGAGGGTAAATCAGAGATGTAAATCTGGTGTTTTATCCAAAGAGCGCGCACGCATATCGCATGTTCATAATGCCTGTTTTAGCTTATGTGTGGTGCCGGTGACAAGCCAGTCTCCTGCAGCTCTGAGTGTAGCGGCGGATTAGAGGCGCTGCTGCTCCCCCCACACACAAGACGAGAAGATGCTCTTCTCCTCCTCTCCTCCCTCCTCCTCTCCTCCCTCCTCCCTCTGTTATTTGCGTTTTGCGCGGTCGGAGCAGCGACCTGTGAGTCTGAAACAGGTTGGAGCAGAGCAGGAAGGAGCACAAAGAGAGCCGCACTGTTTCTCCTCGCGCTCAGGTGTGTATTGCTTGCAGCTGTGTTAGTTTTCTCCTCTTGTTTTGTGTATTTATTTATTTATTTACCATGTTGTTGCAGACGGATGTGGCTGCTTAAATTAATTCTGGGGGTTTGATGCAAGCGTGCATTGTGTGGCAGACAAAGAGAAGATGAAGCCACAAGTCCTCACGTTGTTTACACCTTGGGTGGAGATGTAATGTGGCACCTTTACATTCATGTAATTGCTGTTTCACATCTGATAATTAGACTAAATTAAATCAGTAGTTCAGTTTCAGCACCAAAAGGAGTGGATATTGTTACTGAACACTCCAACCACCAAACTAAAGGCCCATCGCTTGGTTCTGCTTGTGTTTTTGTTTTGATTTTTTGTGTGTTTGAACATTACAATTGGATTTTATTTTTCAGCCTGGAGACTTTGATCAACTTGCCTCCTTTAACGTTAAAGTACCGGTATTTGTTTATGAAGTAGTTTAGATGCAACAGCTGTGAGCTATAATTCCAAGAATTATTTCAAATAAAATTCTGTTTTTTTAACTCGTCTAGAGGACCAGACTTAACTTTTTTTAGATTTTTCTACCTGGATTATTGAGCATGCATCAGGAGCTCTTCTAGCTTATATACAACCCATGATCAAATGCAATGTGATTGGTTACTTTGACACTTTAGTTACACGTTAGTCTCATCTTGTTTGTGTTTAGTTGATTATGTAAAATTGTTTTATTGTCAACTGTGTAGTTGCTGGTCTGTAGAGTTTAATTATTTGCTCCTTGTCCATTTTCTGTTCTTCTGATTCAGTTGGTCTTGATTTTGTAGTTGCCACGCCTCTATTTGTGTCATTGCCTCCCTTTGTATACCATCCTTGTTTTTCTTTGTGTGAGGTTCTTGCATGCTTGTCTGGTTTAGGCTTTGGGTTGTTTTTTTGGGGGGGGGTGGGGGGGTTGTTTTTTTTAATGGTCTAGCAGTCTTTTATTTTTTTATTTTTTTCAGAGTCCTAGTCTTTGAATACTTGCCTCCTGGGTGCTCTTTCCTGCACTTGAGTTCTTTAACACTCTTTCTTGTTGAGGAAAAACATGACACTAGTTAAGGCTAAAACTGGGCTGGGACAGAAACTTTTGGAAATTTCTCAATCTGCAGACTTCTTTCCCTGAAGCTGAAGAATGTCATTGTGTACTTAAAAATGCAATACTCATTACAAAAAATAAATCCACTAAAAGTAGTTTGAAAAGCAATTAAATCTGATGCAAACCTGCTGGTTTATAATAACTAACTTTTAAACAAGATGCACACTTATGGAGTGCTTACTGCCTCTTAATAATCATTAGGTAAACTCATAATCATAAAAATTTAATCAAAAATTAGGTTTTCTTTTTGGCTTCTTCCACTGGCAGGAGTTGCCACAGCGAGCAAACTTGCATTAAAGGTGCAGCAATTTTTTTTTTTACACCGGTTGTCCCTTCTTGACACAATCTAGGCTCAAATCCACACCTTCAGGACTAAGAGACCGCAACACTGACTGCCAAGCTACCAAGGCCCTCTAAAACATCCTAGATAAACATATATTTTACAAAACAGAGCAGGATTGCTCTCCATCAGGTTACACTGGTGGTGATTGTGGTAAACTCTGAGAGTGTGTCATTTGTTTGACACTGGTGACTGTTTTCTGGATTTAAAAGAAATGGTTCCTTTTCAGTGTTTAGTAGCTACAATTGTGGAGTTTTTAGAAAAACAAGTCAGACGGGCCACAGAGTGAACTTCCCTTCAGGGACGGGAGGAGTTTAAACCTTTTTTTTTGCTCTTGTGGCTCCACCCTCTCAGTTAAGTGTGTTCTGCAGGCAGCAGAAATGAAAAACAAATCAAACGAGAAGAGAGAAAAACAGAAACCTGAGAGAAAAAGCTGCAGGTGGGGTGACAGAACATGCACTGCAGAAAAACTGCAGCAGATTTGAAACTAAGGATCAAACTCACACTTAGCTAGGTCACAAAGATATTTATGTTTGTCTTCCAAGTTCACATTTATCACTTAAAGGTGTTGCTGAATTTCAGCTCTGTGTCTGTTGAGCCAATCAGATGAGCCCAAGCTATACACACTGCTTGTTTCCATGAATACAGTGTTTACAGACTACCACTTCTCACTTGTATTATACAGACACCCAGTTCAGGATGTCTATCTTGGAGCGTTTGGAGCAGATGGAGCAGAGGATGGCTGAAATAACCAATCAGAACCCTGGCTCAGAAGCCATGGCAACCAAGGGTGGAGGAGTTGAAGGGGGAGAAACCACTGAGCAGCGGTCTCAAGTAAGTCCGTGATTCTGTCGGGGTGAAATGTAATTTCCTTCTGTTGCGTGAAGTGTTTGGGAGGCGCAGCAGCCGAACATATGTGACTAAAAGAAATCAAAGTCTTTAACACTGACTGTGATCATGTTAAAGGTTGTAAGTTGGTAAGCAGAAAATACTTCACTGTAAAAACAATGTTTAACCATTGACCGAAAGTTAATTAATGAGTGCAAACTGTTACAATTATTTTGCACAAGGCATTGCTAAATTTCTTAGAAATAAAAAAATAAACTTTTTTTAAATATTTAAAACAAAGAAAAATGCAAATGTGTTGAAAGAGATTTCTTTTGGTTTACATTATTTGGTTTATATTATTTATTTGACTTGAACTTGAACTTGATTTGACCTTTTTCTTGTTCAATTCTTTAGATCTCCCCTGACCATGGCACATTTGAGGGTCGTGTTGTGGTTGTCTGTGAGAAGATGATGTCTCAGCCATGTTGGGCTTCTTCTAATCAGCTCGTCCACAGCAAGAACTCCAGAGGAATGACTTTACTGCATCTGGCTGCAGCTCAGGGTTACACAGGACTCATTCAGACACTCATTCGCTGGCGGTGAGTTGCACTCAGATATGACACATCATGGTGAAGGCATAAACCAAGCCAGTAATTTCACTTTTGTTGTCTTGCCCTGCAGCACAAAGCATGCCGACAGTATTGACCTTGAGCTGGAAGTGGATCCTTTGAATGTCGACCACTTTTCCTGCACGCCACTTGTGAGTAATTAATGCTTGAATCTAGTTGCTTCTGTATGTTTTATTTTTTTCCTGTGCGTATTACCTTTGTTTTGTCCTCCACAGATGTGGGCTTGTGCTCTGGGTCATACAGAGGCAGCGCTGATTCTTTATCAGTGGGACCCAAGAGCTCTTGCCATTCCTGATTCCTTGGGACGTCTGCCGCTGAACATTGCCCGATCCCGCGGCCACACTCGATTGGCTGAGCTCCTGGAGCAGCTGCAGCAGAGTCCTCAAACTCAGGGCCAGTCTGTGGACAGTTGGATGGATAGATGGAGAGGAGGCTCACACATGGGTGGAATAAGCAACAACCCTACCAGTAACTCAAACTCAGGTGCAGAAGCATGTGGT
>JARVLU010001354.1:6351416-6366806 GCA_031762415.1 Simpsonichthys santanae
ATATATAATGGAACTTCTAGTAAAATTTTCAACAAGTTTTTAGTGATCATAAAATGGGATGAATGTGTTCAAGTTGAAGTTCAAGAATCTTTATTATCCCCAAGGGGCAATTTGTTTCACAGTCAGTAGTCACACAAAACATCCATACAAGATATTGAGACATTAAAATAATACATGAAATCATCACAGTGTTTGTGACTATGTGGAGATGAATGCTCAAAACACATGCACAGGGAGAACAGATAGGAAGAATATTTCACATGAAGATATGTTGACTGTAGACAGGAAGAAAGCACAGGGAGGATTTATAGCAGTTTCTGTATCAATCTTCTTTTTATGTGTCAGTGTTAGTGATGCCTCCTCCTCACTTTATTTATTTAGGGTTTAACCAAATAAACAATCTAAACTTGTGTTTTGTTATCAGATATGTAAGTATTAAGGTATGTGCTTGTTTTTCAATAATTATGTTATACTGTGACCATTTGTTAAAAAGACTTGTAGCTAAAATCTGCCTTAAAAAGGTCACATGCACTGGACTGGACTGGATGCAAATTACTCCTCCTCTTAGAAACTGGCCTTCAGGAAGAAATTTCTGCAGAGCACGTGGCTAATAGACAACAAAGCTACCTGAGTCATCAGATTACATGCCACCGTCATACATGTCACATAAAGCATTTTACTTGTACTTCCCCAGAAACATATCTGAACACCACAGCAGCTTGGATCCTGACTGTTTGTTTTGCCTGTAATTGCAGAGGAAAACTCCTAGTATGACTGATAAATTAGCATAGTATTTAAACAAACTAACTAAAAAAAAAAAAAAAAAAAGCCACAAATGCAAAGTTGTCGTCAACCAGCTTTCGTCCTCACAGAATCATACTGGAAGTCTAAACTCGCATATCGACTATTTGCATAATCCATGCTTATCAAACAAGGATGGTTTTGATACTTTTAAATCTCTTAAACAAACATGGACAAGGGCTAAAACTAAATGTTTTACCAAGACCAAAGCCTGTAAACTTCCTCTATAGGCTCAGACTATACATCATTAAACAAGTGAACAAGTATGATACAGGTTTTTTTTTAAAGACACATGGTGCATTAGAGACTAATATGAATATTTTAACTGTGTCTGAGGAAGAACGATATACATAAAACATGATAATAAGCTGACCCGAGATAACTCAGTGGCATCAAGAAAATTGGCTATACAGTACAGTAGTAAAAAAAACAAGGGTAAGCCTTTAAGCATATGTACCTACGGGATCCTTTAAATTCAGCAGGCTTTTCAACTTTGTTTTACACTGAAGGGGCACACTTATGAGCACGCACCACATGTGTCATTAGTATTAATAATTTATCTTTGAATTCTACGTAAGTACTTTCTCTTCAGTGTTTGCCAATGAAGAGGCCACAATCTGAAATAAGCCTATCCCAAATAGGTCAGGGGGATTCCCAGTCCTATTTCAGGAAAATGATGATTTCTACTGACACACAAGATGACATAATGTTTAAAAAGGATCATCTGAGTTTGCAGTCGAGTTAGTTAGTTCGTTACACTTGTACTATGGTCGGTATTTACATGTTTGGACAATTAATTTAGTTATTCAATTTATCATTACACAGGGACAGAAAGAGGTTTAATATGCCCTGGGTAAGGCCTTTCAGGTCATACTTTCCACGTTAAAGCGCATCCGTTTTGATGGTGTGTTCATAACGGATTAGTTTGAATGAAAATAAAGAGTTTCTCAACATTTTATAATTACTTTTGGATTTTCAGGGTTTGGACTTTCTTTGTTTTCCGAAATAAACAAAACGTGAAAACAAAGAAGAAAACCAACAATGCGAGCAAGGTAAAAAGATGACACAAGCAGCTGTTATTGTGGTTTTTCGCTAAGCTTTTTCTCATGAGTGGTGATCGACGCTTAGGGACTTGTAAAAAAAAAAAACCCGTAGCCTGAAAGACTATATTTAGGTGAAATTTAACTGAATTGTCTCTGCGCGTGGCTACTGGCTGACAGCTACAGCGTATGACCTGAGATTACCATATATGGGCAAAGACAAGCAGGGCGAGCGCTGCTGCCGCTTCCGTGTTTGTGTGATCAGGGAGGTTTAGCTCGCGCAGCTAGAAGAGCGGCTCTGTCTCCACAGTTTCATTCATACGGAAGAGTTACGATAAGCAAAAGGCCAGCAGGGAAAATGCCGTTTGAACTGAGTAAGTTTGGTTGTTTATATGTCAAAAAGCCGAGTAAAAAATCAAATGAAACCTCGTGATTGGGTGAAACTACTCAGCAAGTCCGTCCAGGTAGTCTGCAGCTAGCTAGCCTCGCCCATTGCTAACAGCTTTGATTCGCCTATGAAAAACGTAATTTTTGCGTTGGAAATGAGTCTCCCTGCTAAAACATAACTCCGTGTCTGAAAATAAAAAGCAGTTTAATGCTGAATTCAGCCAGTTAGAGGCTGTCGTGCTGAGTGCTAGCTCGCTGAGGGAATTCAAGAAATAGCTGCCTTCTCGTCGCGTTGTTGTGACATGTCCAGACAGACAGGCTGGAGCTGCTGAATACTGCAGTGCACTTCTTCTTTTAAAGCCTTTACAGGCTGGGAACTGCAACAATGAAAAGAGCAGAAGAGAACTTCATCTTTATGTCTAACATAACACGGTGTGGGAAAGGTGGAAAATGTTACTTTATTTTATTTATTTCAAGGATGGCTGGATGGTTAAGCACTTTAGTTATTTTTCTATAATCTTTCTATTGGAACTATGTTGTCTAGATTGCACAGCTTCAGATTTATGTACACTATATGCAATCATATTTCTTGTGATGCATATCGTTTGAGAAAATGTGCCATAAAAAGTATTATTGAATTGGTGTTCATGTCCTTCACTGCCTCATTTTATTTACTATACTGTATAGTACAAAGTCAGTGCAATTAGTTGTATGAGTAATAAGAGATCTAGATCTGTGGCCTGCCCCTGGACAGACGTGTTGGTGTGGCCAGGAAGCTCAGAGAGGTCTGACAGTTCACCTGTCCACACCTGTCCACTGCTGCACTCTGGTGCATTTTGCTTCAAGCACCTGCCTTTGTTGTGACCTTTTTGTTTTTGTTGTAGAACATGTCTTTGCCAGTCTCCCTCAGATGGAGAGGGGAGTTGCAAAGGTGATTGGTGGCGATCCCAAAGGAAACAACTTTCTCTACACCAATGGAAAGTGTGTCATCATCAGGAATATTGAAGTAATTTTAAAAAAAAAACTTTGATAACTATTGTTGATGCTTTCTTTTTCACTTTCTTTTTGTTATTCTGGCTTTTAATGTTTGTTTTTCCATCATGACATTTTAATAATTTGGCTAAATTGAAAACTAAAGTGAAAAACTAAGAAGTATAGCTTGACTGGCTGTGAGCTAACGTTTCTGCCCATTTTAGCAGAGCAGCTCATTGATATCCCACCAGCTCAGTGACAGTTTGCTCATGTTTGAGCACATTCTACTGTCCTCATATTGCATGCCGAAAAGCCAAAGTGCACCTTCAAGTTTGTGCCTTTAAAGTTACCTGAAGGCGACACCAGTGCGTCAAAAGATTCATATATTTGGTTTTCCCTCCTTTTTTAAATAATAGATTCCTGCAGACGTAGAAATGTTTTATTTTCTTTTTTGTTTGTAAGTTTGGTTGTAATTTCTCTAATCTTTGCATGGATTGATAAAATAATTTCTTTGGTTCCATTTGTCAAATGCAAATCCTTTTGTTTTTGTGTTTTTATTATAGAACCCGGCTATTGCCGACATTTACACTGAGCATCCTCATCAAGTCACGGTCGCCAAGTATGCCCCCAGTGGATTCTATATTGCATCTGGAGGTACAAGATTCATTTAAACACATATAATCCAAATTCATGCTTGGCACAGGAATGTCTATTTTATTCAGATAATTGTTGTCAAATTTGTTTTTAGATGTGTCAGGAAAAATTCGTATCTGGGACACCACCCAGAAGGAGCACCTCCTCAAGTACGAGTACACCCCTATTTCAGGGAAGGTCAAGGACATAGCATGGACAGAGGACAGCAAGAGGATTGCTGTTGTTGGCGATGGACGAGAGAAGTAATTTTTTTTTCTCTTTTACTGTTTTACACATTTTAATTAAGCTGAACTGTATTTACCTTCAATATCCTTTCATAAGAAACCCAACTTGCTGTCATGTTTTATTTGCTTTAGATGCAATGTCAATCGTCGTCATATTGTATCGTGTAAAATCTAGTCCTAAAGCCAACAACTGTGGACAATAAATGTGTCGTCACTTGAACCAAAACCAGAATAATTGACAGTGTTTGTCTCATTACAGGTTTGGATCAGTGTTCCTGTGGGACTCTGGCTCATCAGTGGGGGAGCTTTCTGGACATTCAAAGTTAATCAACAGTGTAGACATCAGACAGAAACGTCCATACCGCCTTGCTCTTGCCAGTGATGACACCAGTGCGTCCTTCTTTGAGGGACCCCCCTTCAAGTTCAAGTTCACATTAAGGGTGAGTTAAACTACTTCACTAAAGTAATTGTGCTAACCATAGTGAGTGGACCTGGTTGCTTTTTTTGCACTGGCATAATAAACCCACCAATCTAAAGGCTGAATGTTTTTATTGTCACCAACATACTAAGCCTTCATAAATGCAGACAGTGATTTTACTTTTACCAACCACCTGTAAGTCATCTCATATCTGCTACACCTGATGGTTCTTGACAGTGTTTTCTTGTTTCCATATTATATAACCCTGCTTCGCCCATAATTTGTTGGAGACATTGTGATCCTTTTAAAACAAGACTTTCCTCTACAAATGTTAGTGTTTTGGACATGTTTTATTTTAGATTAGGGTTTAAAGATAAAAAAAAAAAAACAAAAAAAAAAAACTACATTTGTAATCTAATAGTTAGTGGGAAAGCATTTGAATTTGTTACTTAAAAGGAAAGTGTATTCGGCACAGAACGAACATTTATTTTATCTGAATTTTTAATGTTAGTATTGGACTGCAGAAGGAAATGACTAAATGCCAGGAGCTTCCCATACCATTGACGCATGTGAGGTTTTGCTCACTGCTCTTTGCAATTATGAATCAGTTTCAATCGTTTCCCCTGTATGTGACATCTTGCAGCTGATTATCCATCCAACCCCCTCTAGAAAAAAAATCTGAAAGTTGAATATTTATGTATGTGAGAATTCATCCAGAAACTACATTTACATATCCGTCTTTTCACATATATCAGTAATCTTTATTACGTATGATCAAAATAAAAGGCCTCTAATTGAAAATTCCTAACCGGATTGAAAATGTTCTGACTTGCCATTAATAGTTGTAAGAATAGTAAAACTTTTGTTTACAGTTGAGGGTGTTGCTAGAAGTGTTTTGTGTACTGTAAGCAAACATTAGGGGGCAAACTGATATTGAGTTGGATTGCATGGTCGACGATTGCTGTAATTTTTTTTCCCTTTTTCTGTTTTTCTTTGGCGCCTCCAGGACCACAGCCAATTTGTGAACTGCGTTCGTTTTTCTCCAGATGGAAGCCGGTTCGTCACAGCTGGAGCTGATGGTCAGGTAACTACTGAAACATGAACGGTGGACATGTCATTGTTACAGTTCAGACTATTACAAAACATTACTTTATAACTGGCCAATGAACAAAACTGCAGTAGTTTGGAGTCGGTCCTCTTCAGTAATTAGCATAAATATAACAGTTTAATGAATTATAATTTTAGGTTACAACAAATTGAAAACTGAATAAAATAAGTTAAAGAGAAATGTAACATTGGTATGTACCGGTATACAACTGTGGAAAGAAGTAGACTGTACACATGCAGCTTTACAGAAGTGATCATGGAGACATGACATTTGTGATAAAAGAGAAGTGTTTTTATTTATTTTTTATTTATTTTTTAATTTTTTTATTTTTTTGCTCTTGAGTTTTCAAGTTTTTAAACAGAGGCTTGATGAGAGTTGCGTAACAGCTGTGTCTTTGAAAAGCAGGTTGTCTCATTTCTGTAAATAGAATCCAACATGTTTTATTAGTAAAACCTAAAATATTAAAGATGGTTCGTGAATTATGTTGAAACCCTGTTTTCAATTCAGTTTATGTATATATAGCGCCAAGTCACAACACAATTGTCTCAGGGCACTGCACAGAAACATTCACATGCATTCAAAAGCCAGCTAGTAAAAGTTAAGGAGGTCAGCAGACGCGTTAAATCTTCAGTTCGTCACAGTCTCCCATCCTGAGCAAGCACAGTTGCAACAGTGGAAAGGAAAAACACTTAAGTTCTGGAGCTGCTTGTGTCCATACAGGAAAAAAAAAAAAACCCAAGGTTTTTACAAACTACATCATTCTGCTTTAATGGTAGCACAGAGAAGGAGCTTCAAATAAAATGAGAAGATTACAGGCAGAAAGTTTTTGGCTTGTCAAAGTGCCATGTGTTCATGTTGTGCAACGTTTAGTTCTATTTCATCCCTCCTGACCGCCAGAGGGCAGTGCTGAAAGCACTGAATGTTCCCTTTGCGCATGCGCTGTTCGAGTAATAATATCAACGACGTCACACAGGTGTGACCGGATAAGCAATCAGAGGCTATATAGCCTAGCATTATCCGTAATTCAGTCCTACAGAAACTTCTCGCGTAAGCAAGGATTCTGAGTGACAGAGAAGCCCTGGCCGTCATCCGGGATTCATAGAACCGTAGTTACATACGTAACTTTCGTTTGATATTCATGAACATATTTAGCTTCAACACTGTCCCTTTAATTTCTTTGGCAATGACTTCGGTGCAAATTGTAAATCAATTTTAAAATGCATCAACCAATTACAAATTCACTGTAGATCGAAAAATCAGAAGAAAATGTTTGTGTTTAGCAAATGTAGCCGTAATAATCTTACCAATTTAAGATTTATGACTCTGAAAACTCTGATTTTAGGCTTGGTAATGTGCTTAATTTAAAGTTTCAGCTTGGTGGCGCCACTTTCTTGAACTTGTACGACTTTAGACTGTGAAACGAGTCGTCTGAATGTGTACATTTATTCCGAGTATCAGAGTAAGATTCTTTTTTTTAATAGGGATAGCTTAACCAAAAAAATATTTAAATTTATTTGAAGTTCCAATTTTATACAAAAAATCTTTCCTCTTTGGTAATTTCCATAGATATTTGTTTACGATGGAACAAGCGGTGAACAAGTTGGATCACTGGGTGGAGAGAAGGCCCACAAAGGAGGAATCTATGCTGTAAGTGTCTTTTAAACCAGTAAATGTTGTTGCTGTTCTGGTGGAAAAATATGGCTAAAGTATAAACTTGTCACCCAGTTTGTGGTCATTTGATCCAGTCTGGCTTTTTTTTTTTTTTGCCTGAGCTAGTTAGTCAAAGTTGTCATGCTGTGTATTCTAACTTTTGGAATGAAAAAGACTTTCAGTATTTCCCTATTTAAATCTGACACAACTTCTGTGCTCAAGTTGTTCAATATTTTTGTACATTTTTAACTTGTTCTCATCTGTGTTCCCTCACTCGTTCAATCAGCCTCTTTAGACACCCAAATGTTCTTCTAACACCAAATATTCCTCAGATACTTCCTTTACTTGAATGTTTTGTTCCAACCTTTTGTTTACAGGTCAGCTGGAGTCCTGACAGTTCCCAGCTGATTTCTGCCTCGGGGGATAAGACGGTGAAGCTGTGGGACGTTGGTGCAGGTACGGCAGTCACCACCTTCAACCTGGGCTCTGAAGTTACCGACCAGCAGCTGGGCTGTTTGTGGCAGAAAAACCACCTCCTCAGCATCTCCTTGTCAGGATACATCAACTACCTGGACAAGAACAGCCCTGACCGGCCCATACGCACCATCAAGGTCAGACTTCAGAGTTTAAGGATCCCAGTTCTAGATAACTAGAAGGTTTTTTTAGTGGGTAAAATTATGACTTGGGGTAATAAAGTACTGGAATAATCAGGCACATTAGTCTGTATGGTGCAGGGGGTTAAAACGATAGTCTTGAAATTACATTCTCTTTAATGGTAGGCATCAGCCAGTCTGAGCCAGTCTTTATAAAGCAGATTTAATGCAGTAACTTGTGTTATAAGCTACTGCAGAACAAAAAGGCACATATGGCTTTTAGTAAAATTAATACCATCAGATCTGGAATGTTCTTCCTGGATGGAGGATATTTTTGTACCAAGCTGTTTCCTGTGCATTCTAAATCCATTTATTTTCTTTATTTTATTTTTTAACAGGGTCACACAAAATCCATCCAGTGTCTGACAATTCACAAAAGTGAAGGTCGATCATACATCTACTCAGGGAGCCACGATGGACACATTAATATCCTTTCACCATATGTTTATGTAAAAGTCACTCCATGCAACAAAAAGTTTTTTTTTTATTTATTTAAAACTGCCTAAACCTGGAAAAATTAGTGAAATATTTTAATTCTTGCCTGCTGACAAAAGACGATGTGCAGGTGATAATGTGTTTACTTGTTGTATGCATACATTTTTGTCTGTTTTACTTGTAAAATATCTCCTGAACCACTGGACAGACTTTAAAAACACCCCAATACAGTATTAGATGTACAGTGCCTATAAAAAGTATTCACGCACTTGGTAGTTCTATGCGTTTTACTGCCGTTATCAATCATGGGTGACTTCAAGGCAATTTTTACAAAAACTTTTTTTTTTTTTTTTTTTAAACCAATGTCAAACAAAACTCAAAATTTAGTGTAATATGATTCAAAACATTTAATGTAAAATAAGGGAATTGATTAAAGGTGTTTATTTATTTTTTTTAAAGTGACTGTCCTAATTTTTATTCTGTCCAGACTTTTTGTCAAAGAGACTAAAAGAAGCCACCACTGAAGAAAACATTAAATCTCAACTAGTCTTTAAACATCTAGACAAACTCTGGTCCTTCACTCAGTCTATATTCTGTACCTTGTCTGCCCTTCTTGTGTCAGGCCTGGGTATCTCTAGCTTCCAGCAGACCTGGTCTCATTAATTTCACATCTTGTCCTTTTGCATCTTTCATCTGCAGCTTATGTTGTTATAATGATAACATTTAATATTATGAGTCTGCAGGGGGTGTTTATTAAAATAATCTGGATCGTATTGATGTCAGACTCATTAAATGCATGATGGGAACAATTATTTTACTAGGGTGCTCATCAACTCCATCAGTTCTGGAAAACTTCTCCGTTAGGTCTGAGAAACAAGGAATTGGGTTTTGTTTAAATCTACAAACAGTTCTGTTTGGAAACCACTTGACTCTTAATGCCAAACTGAAAACTGAGACATTTCTGATGAGTTTCATTCTCAGTCAGGGACTGAAAAATCAATCTTATTCAAAGATGACCAGTAAATGACCCAGTGAAGCTTGGATCTGACTGGATCTGAATTTCAGTAGTTTAGATTTCCATTGATCATTCTGGAGATTTAATATCTGTTAAACAAAACTGTTATTTGTCTTTCCTTCAAATGCATTTTAAAATTTAAAGAGTGCAGTACCTGCGATGGAGAATTACAAAGTCTTTGTTTTTTTTTTTTTTTTGTATAATAAGGTCGAGTCAAGTCCTCTGGACAGGTCCTTCTTTTATTAAAACGTTTCGTCTCTTATCCAAAAGATAAGCAGCTCCTTCTCAAAATGGATCAACCAGTTTGCTGATGACAGCCAAAGCTAGTTCACATCAGTCTAATGATTGATCGTTAGTGCCCTGATGGCTGCTTGCTGTTCATAGAGCACTAAATGATACTTTCAATAACAGCACTGTAAGAGGGGACTCTTGTTTTGGACGTATATTTTTCCTCAACATCTGCCTCACATTATTGGGATGCAGAGACTGGGCAGAATGACTGCTTCAAAGGGAAGGGCCACAGCAACCAGGTGAGCAAGATGGTGACTGATGAAGCTGGACATCTGGTGTCATGCAGCATGGATGACACACTACGCTTTACAAATCTCAACAAGAAAGAGTATAGGTATGGACCATAACATCTTTCTGAAACGATGAGAACTAAAGAAATCTTAGTTTGGATAAAATGATTCCTCATTTGCCTTTGTGGCTTTTAGAAAGCCATAAATGAATCACATCTAATTGCTTTAGTGTTCATTTTGTCTTGGTAACGATCCGTCCTGCTGTTTTTCAGTGCCTCTGATGTGGTAAAGATGGATTTCCAGCCCAAAAGTGTATCTGCAGCAGCGAGAGGCCTCTCTCTGGCTGTGTGCATCGGGCAGGTAATTGTTTTTTTTTTTTTTTTTTTTTTTTTTTTTTTTTTTTTTTTTTTTTTTTTTTGGTCATCTTGGTTAAGCCAAACTCATTGTTTTAGCTCTGTATGTTTAAATTATTATTATTATTATTATTGTTATTATTATTTCTAGCATTTACTAACTTTTACATTGTTACATAGCTGCTTTAATTGACAATGAGTTTGTTTTCTTAGCTCGTCTTATTGAAAGACCAGAAGAAAGTTTTCACTTTGGACAATCTTGGCTACGAAGCAGAGGTTGGAGTCCTCCACCCCAGTGGCACCACTGCTGCAGTTGGAGGAGCAGTAAGTGGATCTCTAAAAGCAAACTGTTTCCTGACTAACAGGAGTCTGCTAGCTGCAGCTTTGTTTGTAAATGATCAGTCTATTGGCAGACAGTTGACACAACCTGGTGGCTTCTTAGAGAACTTTTATTATTTCACATTTTTTAATGTATGAACATGTTTTTGTGCATGGTCCTGAGATGGCTTTGTTGTGGATTGGCACCATAAAAATGAACTGAACAGATTTCAAATCCTGATAATGTAACATTTGAGACATGCTTGTCTGTTTTTCAGGATGGAAAGGTCCACCTGTACTCGACTCAGAGCAACACTCTGAAGGAGGAGGGTAAATCTCTTGAGGTTAAAGGGCCCATTACAGATTTGGCCTACTCTAATGATGGAGCTTATCTGGCCGTCCTCGATGATAAGAAAGTGGCTACAGTTTTCAATGTGGCAGATGGATATACGGTAAAATTTCCGCATCCTGGATGTTTAGGTATATGATTCAATATTCAGTGTGTTTAACAACTCCCCACCCCCAACCCCTCCACCCCCAGGTGAAGAATGAGTTTTATGGACATCATGCCAAACCAGTGACATTGGCCTGGTCACCTGATAACGAGCACTTTGCCACGGGTGGGATGGACATGATGGTGTATGTCTGGACACTCAGCGATCCTGACAAGAGGATTAAACTTCCAGGTGAGTGAGAAAAGTCCTAGACTTTGTGCGACCTTTAAACTTCTCAGTGAGGCCAAGTGCTTATCAAAGTCTGTGTTTAATTGCATCAAAGATGCTGTTAAACAGAGAGTTGTATTTTCTAAGTTGTGTTTTTATAAGAGTTCCCCCCCCTTTTTCTAAAAAAAAAAAAAAAAAAAAAATTAAACAACTTTACATAAATCATAGACTATGCATGACTGGTTAAGATTCCCTGTGAACACCCCTTTTATAATAGGACCAACAAATAAATGCAGTGTTCTGAATCAAAAATTATAAACTGCAGGTAAGAGTTTAAAAATATCAAAATGACACACTCTTGAGTCTACATGTCATTTACTCACAAATATGTGAGATGTTTAAAAAGGAAATTTCCATTTTATTGATGTTTTCACATGTCAAAGACAATATACAGTCTGTGTAATGTGGACTCAGAGAGAGAAGAATAAAAATGCAGGAGTGCTTTGGTAGTTTTTGTTCTCAGACTGACCAAGCATGGACTGTTTGTCCCATTGACCATCTGAGTCCTCGGCTCCTTGTCAAAATAAATCCAGTGACCAGCTGTTACAAACATCCTGACATCTCATCAGATTACAGCACTGACTGAAAAATGTCTGGAATATATTGGTGATTAAAAAAGATTAAATATAGATTTTTTTCATTGTACACCTACCGTAACTGTATTTTCCGCCGTACACGGCACACCACAGTATAAGTCGCATCAGTGCAAATAGGTCTGATAAAGTGGAAAAATCCATAAATGTGTTGCTTTGCCGCATAATTTGCATCTATTATGTGTCACCACTTACGTGTTGCGTTTGTTACGCGTCACAGCTGACAACCCAGAAATGTGGGCCGGTGTGCCAAAAATCATTTGGCTGCCAAATGACGGCCGCGGGAGTGCGCACGGGAGGTCTTTTACAAGAATTTAACAACACTAATACTTAAACAATTATTTGTTTTCTCAACTTTATAGTAAATGCGTGTCTCAGTTGAACTTTTACTTAATAAATGCACTTTAATGGTCAAATCAGCTGCATTTTGTCACGGCGATGCAGTGAAATGAAGCTGATTTGATGGTTACTCCAAGCGAGTTGAACGAAGGTGGCAGTCTATGGCAAGCCGATTGTGTCATTAATAGCTGCTTTTACCTATTACATGACACAACGGCATGCCATACTAAAGTGCTTTCTAGTGGCTGAAAATGGTAGTGTTCAATATTTTCAGTTAGAATGAATGAAAACGGTCATATCTCAGCCAAAAATTGGTTTATAAATGTGGAAAAAAAATCTATAAATAAGTTGCTTCGGTGTATAAGTTGCAGGACATGCAAATTATGCAAAAAACATGACTTATAGGCTGAAAAATATGGTATGTGAGTGTACAGTAAATCTCTTGTGAAAGAAGGTAGTATGAAAAATTTCAAGAGGCAAAAAAAAATAGTCCTAGAAAAATAGGTGATTACAAAATAACTGAACAATTTAATCAGAGTCTGAAGAATTACACGTCGTATTTCAGTAAATAAAGAACAAATGTAGAGTTTCCTCTGTTGGAGGTCATTAAGAAATGAGATTTTCTTTCTCTTCCTGTCTGCAGATGCTCATCGTTTGCACCATGCCAGTGGCTTGGCCTGGCTTGACAAGCACACTTTAGTTACCACCTCCCATGACGCCAGCGTCAAGCAGTGGACAATTACATACTGATCCACAAGCAAACATTCACATCTGCAGGGACAAAGACTACTGTAGGATTCAAGCTTCTTTTTATGTACTGTCAAACATCTAAACACTGTTCTGTGCTTTCTGTAAACATCTGAAGTGTAAATGGTTAACCTTTGGAATAACTTGCGACAGATGGTCTGTTTTAATGCAATTCATAAACGAAATGTTGAAATGAACTTTGTAACCATGAAACGTGAGCAATGTAATCATTCCATAGTTTTCCTTGTTGGTAGTTGGGATCTGTGTTTCCTAACTTGAAGGAGGAACCAAAAGTTTTTTTTTATTTAAATCAGACAGAATATGTGTGGAAGAAATGAAACCTCTTGGTTACATTCCTTAAATGGACAGTAACTGGTCCCAGCTGCAGCTGCGAGTCATTATTTTATTTTTGTGTGTGTGTATAAGGTTAAATGGAGATGAGTGCATTTTGTTGTTTTCTTTGGCCCAAATTAACTACTTCCTATTGGACTGGGGAGCAAATGGGAACTGAAGAAAAAAAAAAAAACATGAATATTTCAATCAAAATGCTGTCTTTGTTTTTTTTTTTTTTTTCTTTCCCTTGTATGGTTGTGCTTTTGTTGGCTTGTCTTTATTTCCTGCATTTTTTCCCCCATTCATTTACTTCCAGAGTAAAAGTGGTTCATTATTAATAAAAATCAACTTTTTATGCACTTATCCTTTTGTTGAATGAATCCTCGTTGACCCAGTTCCATCCTTTATCAGTTCTACTAACTTCATAATCTGTATACATGATTGTTGTTAAATGTGGACTAAACGTCAGGGCCACAGATGTCACGTTAATCATATTTATTCCCTTGAGTTGAAATCTGGAAACTTATTTAGACTAATAATTAAAAGTAAACCGTACAGGCTGAGCTGTATGGAAGCGAATGTGTCTCAATTTTCAAATGGATTACTGTAATAGAAATGTATTACATTTTCAAAATAAACCTGCATGTTTTGACTTATAAATAAAATTAAATATCTAACCAGGATAATCGCTGTGAAAAAAAAAAAAAAAATCACATGTTGCTGCTGATCTGTTTCATGTTGCTGTGTTCATTCATACTCATCTGCTCACACAGACTCATGTTCGTGCTGCTGTTCGACAATGTTTTTATGCTATTAGTGCTTGGTGTATATTTAATGTTTTTCTTAGTTCATATCTTGGCTCTTATTACTGTTTTACTTTTACATTTTATTGTTTGATATAATTGGGTCCCTGTGTACATAATTTTGTTCCACCACATGGGCTATGAATGACTAAGAACCTTGAATCCTTGAAAAATAAATTTCATTTGAGTCAAAACATGCAACTTTGACTTTGAAATGAAAAATCATTTCTGCTAATTCCTTTTGATTTTCAAATTTGACATTTCAAAATTAATTTTGGTCACTTTTTACAGGGACCTATTTTGACAATAAAACGTAAACATTATTGTATCATTTAAATTTATTTACAAACTGAGCAGTCTTGGAGAAGATAATGCAGTTTGGATTATTTATGGATCAAAACATGCAGCTTTATTTTGAAAATGAAAAGCATTTCTATTAATCCATTTCAATTTGAACATTGAGACACATTCACTTCCATACACCATGGTCCTGTTTAATCAAGGCTAAATAAACCATTAACATTGACAGCGCCGATCTTTGTCATCTAGAAGCCAGCGAGCACAGTGTGAACTTTGAGGACATCGTAATTATTATCAGAAGTCATTAGAGGAAATGCTACACAAACTATTAGTTGTGACTAATTGTTGAATTTGACCTTGATACAAGATTCAAGTGCAAATCCTGTTATGAGTTTTAAAAGTATAAACTGCTGGTGACTAAAGGTCAAGTTGAGGTCTAAAAAAATAATCCACTTTGCACCTCCTTTTTGAAAATGTTGCATATTTAATGTATTTCAAGTGTGAATTTAGTGTGTGAAGAGTCTTTATGACAAAGGTATAAACATGTAAAAAAAAATATGGAAAAATTATTTAAAAAAAAACAGCTATAGCTGGGTCTGAATTTGTAAAGATTTGATACAGTGGAAGAAAAAAAAAATAGTATACTTTTATCAGAGAGCCCATTTTGGGTCCAAAGGTGTTAAATGTTGGTAGAGCTGTTGTCAAAGTTTCTTTGTCATAAGCACCATATGTGGTACATGTGGTGGAATGATATTGTGTACACAGGGTCCCATTTACACCCAAAGTATGAAATGTAAAGAAAAATTAATACGATCTAAGAAAAACACTAAGTATGAAAACAATATGCCGAACAACAGCAGCACGAACATGAGTCTGTGTGAGCAACAAATGAACACAGCAGCAGCACATAGGGTAGAAGCTGTTCATCAGTCTAGTGGTTCTACACTTAATGCTTCTCAACCTCCTCCCTGAGGGGAGTGGGGCAAAAAGTGTGTGTGCTGGGT
>JARVLU010001354.1:6434155-6446020 GCA_031762415.1 Simpsonichthys santanae
CTTTAAAGAAATGTTATCAGTTGTGTTGAGGGACCAACTGACCAAATTGAAGTCCATAGTTATGATTTGGAAGATTTCGTAGAAGAGAGGCTCTCAGACAGTTTCACAGACAAGACAAAGCAAAAGCAAAGTGGAGACCGAAAGGAGACATCCGCCCTTGAGAAGAGCAAGTGTTGAAGTGGCTTGCTGACACATACTACTGGGTGACATGAATACGGTGTCTTGTTTATTTAACAGATACATCAGTAATGGTGTACAACTTCACTCTTAATGCTGGAGACAATGTTGACACTTATAGAACTGCTCATTTCAACATACATTTTTTTCCATACATGCATTATTTACCACATATAACATACACATAAAACAAAAGAAGTGTCAGCCATTTCAGGCAGCTACTGTATCTGTTATCTCTGTACTAAAGAACCATCACTTTATGTTTTTGCTTTGAATTTTAATGAACTGCATCATAACTCTAATCATTATCTTTAAAATATTTCCTTCTGGGGAAAGAAAAAAATGATACAAGAGGTGTTGATCCAATAGGTAAAATGTTTCCACCAGTAGTAAAGAAGAAAGGGAAGAGAGTAGCCAGCTGTGGTCAGTGTTTAAAACCAATGAACCAATGGCGGGCCAGTGCTGGGCCAGTGATGGACCAGTGGTGGTCCAGTGGTGGTAGGTGTAATGTGCCTGTTTTTGATTATGTTCCTGTTTTGATTTTCTACATTTGCCTTATGGTCTATCTGTTTTGCTACTTTAACATCTTTGTTTTAACTTGTTTAAAAAAATAATTAAAAAAAATCTGTACTTCTCTCTTATGATTGTCTATTGTTGACTGTCCAAGGAAAATCTACTGTTACTGTTGTCATCATTCTTAGTTTGTAGCCAGGTCTCTCTTGTAAACGAGTCCTCGAGGCTCAATGGGATTAACCTGCCTAAATAAAGGTTGAATGAATGAATGAATGAATGAATTTGAATAAAATCTAAAAACTTTTAAATTATTCTCCTCACCTGAAACACCGGCTCTCTGTGGCCCTCTGCACACAGCCCAGTCTGAGTCAGAACTGGATCCTGAGTCCGGCTTATGTCCCAGACCACCACCTCTCCATTGTACAGACCCCCTGCAGAAAGATAGAACCAGACGAGACCCGGATTAATCGTACCATGCTCAAACTGTAAAAAATAAATAAATAAAAATAAACTTTGAGTCACCAACACCACATGTAACTATTTTATTGATTTTATTTTACTATTATTAATGAACACTGATTATAACTTTTATTATCATGATTATAACTTTTATTATTATTAACAATGATTTATTTTTATGATTGTTTAACTTTGTTTTATTATTATTGAACACCGATTATAACAATTTTATTATCATTGAACACTGATTTTAACTTTTATTTTTTTATTCAGATTTATGCATTTTAAAATACAACACAAAACTACTACAAACTAAGTTATACAACATATAAATAAAATGAAGGGTAGCAGAAGAAAAAAATTCTTATTACTGTATATCTGCCCCCTCTTAAAATCAATCAAATTAAACAACAATCATCTGAATGTAACTAAACAAAAAAAGAACAATTCACCATAATTATCGAACTACAATGCAACATACATGACAGTAATTTATATATATATTTGCAATAGTCCAGTTTTGATCATTTTTTTAAATAATTGTTTTTGCATTTTTTACTTCAGTTTCCAAACCATTCCACAATCCAATGCCCTGGATTGAGCTTGATCGACCCTTTAAACTTGTTCTATATTTTGGTTTAACAAATATTTCTATTCCCTTGAGATTATAATAGCTTTGTCGTTTAACAAAATATATTTGGATACTCACAGGTAGTTCATTTTTATGAGCCCTATACATAACCAATAAAATGTGATAATCCACTAAGTCATGGAACTTCAATAATTTCAGTTTATCAAATAATGTGCTAGATGGGTGACAGTAATGTTTTCTAGTGATTATTCTTACAGCTCTTTTCTGTAGCAAAAAAATAGGCTCTGTAAATGTTTTACATGCTTTACCCCAAACATCAATACAATAAATTAAGTGGGGAACAATAATTGTATTATACAACAAATACAGGGCTTTATCATTTAACAAGTTCCTGACTTTGTATAATACTGCAATAGATTTAGCTATTTTTATCCTTACAGAATTTATGTGATGTTTCCACGTCAATTTGTCATCAATGATAACACCCACAAACTTTACCTCATTAACACGACAGAACTCAACACCATCAATCTTAATGGAACATCAACAGTTCCCTTTTTATTTTAAACTGAATATCATGTACTTAGTTTTATCTAAATTCAGTGATAATTCATTTAGTTTAAACCAATTTTGTATTTTAACAAATTCTGTCGTCATCAACTCAAACATCTGTTCCATATCTTTACCCAAACAAAAAAATGTGGTATCATTAGCAAAAAGGACACATTTAAGGAGTCATGACACATTTACCAAGTCATTCACATTCAGAATAAACAGCTTTTGTCCAAGTACAGAACCCACATGTAATATTGTAAAGGTCGAATCTTAAAAATCATTTATTTGCACAAATTGTTTTCTGTTTCTCAAATAACTAGATACCCACTGTAATGCTGGTCCTCTAATACCGTATTTACTTAATTTGTCAATGAAAATAGTATGATCAATAGTATCAAATTATTATATTTAAATCAACAAAAATACTTAGACAATTTCGTTCTTGATCAATAACAGTAGTTATTTATTCCATAAATTCAATGATAGCCATTAACGTAGAGTTTTTTTTTTTCCTGAATCTATACTGACTATTAATCAGAATATTTTGTTTATCAATGAATTGGTCTAATCTAATCACAAATAGTTTTTCTAAAATTTTTGAAAACTGTGGTAATAGGGATTATTATTGCTTACTCCAGCACTTCATTGAGGCATTAGATTCTGATGGTATGATAACCATGAGCAAAAATACCATTTACGGTATTCACATTGTTAAAGAAAAACATTTAAAATCCCTGAAGTTTAAAAAATGTAGAAATAAACATGCATCTATTAATTTAATTATAGTTACATAATATCAGATATTGTTACAATGATGATAATAATTGAAATATTACAATAATACAAAATGTAATATTATATTTTTATTAATATTTTAAATGTTTATGCACAGATTTAAATGAGGTAAGTGACAGAACCCAACTCAGTGCATTTTCAGTTACTTTAGATGAAATAAACATCAGATATTTCATGTACTGCACTTGTGACAATGGTTGTTGCCCAGTGTGATAAAAGCAGGGCAGCTGTACAACGGTCTATCTGTGCATGCATGAGTGTGTCTGTTTGTTTGTTAGCAAAATATTTTATCTACCACCGAATGGATTTTAGTAAATTATTGGACAGTAATTATTTGACAAACAACTTCAACTATTTTAAGTCAATTTAATTAAATGCGTTTTCCACACCTAATCAACTTTAGAAAACAGTAAAGTGATGACCACTCAGTACATTTTACAGACAATGAGCAGAAATCTGATGTGGTTGAAGGCGAGTGTCATAACCAATATACTGTGATGCCAACTGATCAGCTCACATTCATGTAAAACTTCAATTTTATGGTTTAACCAAAAGAGCAAAGTCCATATTTTTTCATCATAGAAAGATTGTCTTTGTTTAAGACATTAGCATGAAAGACAGCAGGCTAAACATATTCCTTGAAGGAATGCTTGCCCTTCATTTTGAAGATGGGTCACATATTGATACTTTGAAAATACGTAATGTGTGGAATCTTGATCATACTGTATTGATTAAGCTAAAACACCAGAAAGCCAGCAGGTGTTTTTAAAGATAGTGTGATTAAAATAAATAAATAAATAAAAAATTGTGCACATGTACACATGGGTGGAATACAGAAAAGTACTTTTTTCTGAAGTACTATTGGGAGCCCAACAAACCAATGCCATCTTGCTAATTAGTTGGGTTATAGCAAACCTGCAGGAGGCTGTTCATTTTTAAACAGCTTAATACACTTTATTTTTTAACAAGAGTAAAAGTTTAGTGGAATTCTCCTCTCAGCTATTAAATGTAACAGACTGTCTGCTCACAACAACAGGTCAGGGATGGCCACGCTGCCAAGCAAAGAAAAACCCCTCATTATGTCTGACAACTTATTAAACAGAATTTAAAGTCCACAAATTGTATAATAGAAAAAAATTACGGGTAGTTGTTTTACCTCCGTTTCTTCTTAACATTGCAGTTTTCTTTGCATCCTAAACAAATTAATGCTCGTTACCTGTTATGTTACTGGGTCACATTTCTTAACGTATCAGTTTTTTTTGTCTTGAGACAAACCTTAGTGTCATTAGGGCCATGGTCTCAATGACCCTTGTGTGTGCCACCCCACCCAATCTAATAGCTCTATTGTGACATTAATGTTATCATAGCCACAAAGGTTTAAATGCCAAGGTCTGTCTAACTGATGAGGTCTCAAGACTTGGCACAGACTGTTTCAACTCTTCCCCTTTGGTGCAGCAGATGGATCCATTTTGACTTGACATTCAAGCCTGAGCTCGCACCAGAGTGTATAACAAAAAAAAAAAAAGAAAAAAAAAGTTCCTTCTCTGCTCACACAATTTTATTTCTTCACTTTCCCTTGCTGGCTGACAATACTGCCCATCAGCCACTTTACACTTCACCTCTCTCTGGTTTTATCTGTCCGTCTTATTTCAGTTAGGTAAAAGTAGAATTTGTCAGCCACACCTTGTTGTTCACAGAAGCGATTCTACCTGTTTATCCCTTCTCAGCTCATTGCATATTGTAACTGAACCATTGTTTCAAAGCACAGGTACAGCACTTTTAAGTCTTTAATGACCCTCTTTTAAATGTTGACTCGGGTTGCGCCATTGTTTTAGTTTTTTTTTTTTTTTTTTAGATTTAACTGCTGCCTTTGCCACAATCATAGATCATAACATCTTTTTTTTATCAAGACGAGCATCTAGTCTTGATTTTGGGGTGGTTCAAGTCATATTTAGCTGACATGTCTTTTTCTGTTTCCATGGAGGAATACTCTTTTCCTCTGCACCTATTTGTTGTGGTGTACCTCAAAGGTCCATTTTGGGACCCCATTTTATTTTGTTTATACATGTTACCTTTGGGATCTATATTTAGAAAGCATAGCATTTCATTTCATTGCTATGCTGATGACATCCAAATATATTTCCCTTTAAAAATGGATGTCTCTGTCTCACTGCAGCTTCAGATAATCTGTCTGCAAGACGTCAAAGACTGGTAAACTCAAAACATTCTTGCCTTCAATGGAAGCAATACTGAATTATACTCCCCTCACTGGATTTGCTGATATTCTTGGCGACTTACTCTTCATTGTTCCTCCATTGACAAGAATCTTAGTGTGTTTTTAGACATCCATCCATCCATCCAATCCACCCATCCTCTTTATCTGCTTCTTCCTTTTTGGGTCGCAGTTGCCCATGTCCAGCAATCACTATGCGAGAGGTGGGGTGCACCCTGGGCAGGTCTCCAGTCCATCACAGGGACACATAATAGAGACAAACGAGACAAACAAACATTCACTCTCTCACTTACACGAACAATTTAGAGTTGCCAATCAGCCTAACATGCATGTTTTTGGTTTGTGGGAGGAAACCGGACTACATGGAGAAAACTCATGTACAAAGAGAACATGCAAACTCCATGCAGAAAGGCCCCCGGACCGGGATTTGAACTGGGGTAACCTGCTTACTGAGAGGCAGCAGCTCTACCATCTGCACCACTGTGCTGCCCTGTTTGTAGACAGTTCATTTAAATTTGAGAATTTGACAACTGACAAATTTCTCAGTTGTTAAAACCTGTTATCAGTTATGTCTAATTGCCAAAGCGACATCTTATATTCCTCCAAAACTCCTGAAAACGGGTATCCATGCATTTATCATTTCTAGACTGAATTAATGTAATTTGTAAAATGTTGGTCTAGAGCAGTCAGCTCCACATTGCAAACAGTTAGTGCACACACAGCTTTGGATTTGTTCACGTCTTTTAAAAAGAAAGCCATAATATTCGCTAGGCTGCTAATGCTACGCGTGCTACAAGATAATAGCGCCGTGCTGAAACACGCCTAGGAATTTTAGTTCCGCGGCACATATTCTCTCATTAATAACATTTAATGAGTGAAAAAAATGACCAAAATGGTACGCAGGTGGACCAAACCGAAGGTGCCGTACCGAAACGGTTTGGTACACCCACGTGTACCGTTACACCCCTACTGGCTACCTGTTCACGTTTGTATTGATTTTAAGATTATTTTACTCACTTCTAAAGTTTTAAATGGCTTGACACTCTCTTGTTCAATGGAACTTTTTGACTTTTATAACACAGAGTACAGAGGTCCTCCAGTCAGATGCTCTTAGTGCAGCCAAGGGCCAAATTAAAGCACAGAGGAGATCAGGTTTTTGCAGTGGCAGCCCCCAAACTTTGGAACAATGGCTCCTGAGCAAAAAAATTAGTGTGGCAGACAATTTCCTGTATCAGCAACCACACACATTTATACAATGGCATTATATTTTCTGTCCAAAAAAGTTACATTGCTTAGTATTTAATTTATTGTTGTTGCTTTTTGTGTGCCTACAAAGTTTTAGCCTTTTTCTCCCTCCCACAGGTAGAGGTTGCATCTTGTGAAAAACAGTCCAGTCTGATAAATCAGAGAGGACACCTCCCACACCCATCAGACAGGCACAGAGCATTCTGAATTAGATTTCTCATTTGATTTGAAAATTCTGAAATAATATTCCAGATTAACAGTTAAATAGAAAAAAAAAGTTCAGTGAAATAACTAAAATAATGTAAAAGTAAAAAATGATGAAACAATGTATCATCACAGAATCAAATTGTGGAGATCACAAAGTCAAGTGGGGATCAAATCACATACATTCAGTTACAAGAACTCTGCTTCAACCAATGACCCACCACAGCTACACAAAAACAATGGGATTGTTTAAATAAGGTTCCACTATGTTGGTGGACATTAACTATTCTTTGACTTTCCTCTGTTCTTCTCACTTTTTTTGTTCTGGTCCCCTCTGTCTGCTCCAAATGCATTTAAACACAGAACATCTCCACTGTTGGTCTCAGTAGGCTTCACTGCAGCTAGTCCTGCAATTACGCTCACGCCAGGTCTAGGTAGAGGTATCAATCCACTAAAAGATGAATGTGTCCACAGGGCAGAAAACCAAACACCCCAAACGAAACTAATGGACCTGCCAGTTTGGATCACTGGACGCAGGTTCAGATCCCCTTGATGAACATGGGTCGTTAAACAGAACTGCCCCATAAGTGTAGATTTAAAAAAAAAAAAAAAAAAAAACTGAGGAAGAATCACTAAAAATAATTTGAAATTCCATTTAAAATTGTCAAAATTATTGAAAAACAAAGAACAAAACAATACACAGTAAGCTCAGTAAATAAGTAATTTATATTCATTAGAGGGAACTACTTTGTGGGGCAAATTTTTGCGCCCAATGCCACAACGGACCAGCCACCACTGGGAACAACCCCTTGATATTTGTTCTTTAGAGTCTTTCTGGTCTTTTGAGTCCTGCCTGAAAACTCACCTTTTCTATCACTTGCTTTTAATCCATTTGGTTTGAGTTCCATAGTTTGAAGTTGTGATATTTTCTTGTTTTATTTGGTTTTAGCCTTTTTTTTTTTTTTTTAAATTTAAATTATACTTAAGGGTTTTTAATATCTGATCTATTAGTTTTTGTGTTTTTTTTCCTGTTTGTTCTTAACCTTGGTAAGAACTTTGGTCAATGTTGTTTTTAAAATGTGCTATATAAATAAAATTAAACTTGACATTGTGGTTTGCGTTGGAATATGTTTACAACTTGATTATTCATTTGCTACACTTCCAGTCGATCTTTTGGGCTGAAAACAGACATTAGCCTCAGGCACATATGCTTTGAAAGCCAATCAGTTATGTAAAGCAAACAGACGGCTAATGATATAAATAATCTTTCTTTCTGGCACACTCTGTTGACTTTAGTTCACCAATTACTTTAGGCACTTTATTTAAAATGAATAATTAAACACAAGTTCCTTAAATTGATCATAGCTTTATAGCGTGCAGTCATATATTTTTGGCAAATGTGCTTCTTACAAAAATACATGTCATAAAACTCTGAACATTAAATACCTAAAACTGTTAATAATTCAATTCAACAAAGTAGAATTTACAAAGCTTACATTTCACCTGACTTATAGGAAGTGGTTATCCTAAAAAGATAAATATAAAATAAACAAATCAATATTAAAGAAAGGCAGATGATTTGCTTTGATGAACACAATGATTAAAAAAAAAGCTCTTTTCAGGAATTATAGATAAGTATTTGGCGAAAAATGTCAAGCCAACTGAGCAATGCTCTGCCTCCTTCCATGGGAGGTTTGTGTGATTAAAAAAACATTTTCCCACTCCACACCTGAATGACCTGCCCTCCGTTGCTGTTTTTAATCTAATGAAAGATTGGCTGTCTGGCTTTTAGTTTGCACATTAACATAACATTAGGATGCAGATTGCATCGTTCTTTCTAAAGAGTTACTACCATTTGCATTCAATGCCACAACATCAAAAGTTTCTTGTTAATTGAAGCTAAGACAATTTTCTTTCAGTTGTAGGAATCCACATTTGTTTTTCCTGTCTAATTTCCATTTGATATTATAAGTTAGGTGGAATGGTGGGACAGTGGTTAGAGCTTTCCTCTTACATTAAGATTCAAAGGTGCAAATATAAGATTTTTCTTCTTTCTGCTACCTTTCATTTTTTATATTTTGTATGTTATCGTTTATGGGATTGTTTTGTACGGTATTTAAAAAAAAAAAGAACAAATTTTATTAAAAAAAAAAAATGGTTGCAGGATTTTCTCCCAGACCGAGGTCTTTCTAGATGTAGTTTGCATGTTCTCACTGTGCATACATACATTTTCTCTGGGTACTCCAGTTTCCTTCCCAAAAACCAATACTGGTACATGTTAGGCTAATTGGTAACTCTAAATTGTCCCTAGGTGTGAGTGAGAGTGTCAATGGTCGTTTGTCTCATTTGTCTCTGTGATGGACTGGAGATCTGTCTAGGGTGTCCCCCTGCCTCTCACACAGTGACTGCTGGAGATAGGCAATCTCCCTGCAACTTGGAAAGTAGAAGGGGACAAAGAAAATCAATGGATGGATTGATGAATAAGTCAAAGACTTCAAAGACTAATCTGAATTCTCATGTGTGGAGCTGATCCTTTGTGTTCTATATTCTCATAATATACATCTCCAGCTGTGCATTATGGGTGACAAACATATTTTTAAGCCAGCGAATCTTGGATGAAGCTCATTTTTGCACAACTTCTCTGGCCGAAAGCCCATGCAGAACGAAGGCGTGAGCTTTAAGATTAATCCTGTTTTCTCTGAGCTTCTTGTGCCATGTTTTCCAGCGTGTAATTCAGTGGAACAAAAGGATGCGGTTCCCTGCTGTGCTTTTCACTCGATAGCAAAAAACTGCCACTTTATACTAGTTAACTTCAACATTCGGGGTTGTTATAAAAAATATGCAATTGTCTCTGTTTCAATGAGTTTTTCTTAAAAATGTTATAGTTTGCTTTTTTTGTTTTTGCCAACATGCATAAATTACAAAGAATGTTTATAATTTCTTTGTTTAAACAATTTTTCCTGGCATTTTTATCTTACATTCATAACTTTGACCTAATAATAACACATTGGTGAGGAAATTGAGCATTTATTTTTTTCACTCAACCTTTATTATACAGGCTAGTCTCACTGAGCTATGATGACTCATTTACAAGAGGGACCTGCTTTCACATTTACATTTTGTGGACAAATATACTTATTTGTTCAGCTTTAATTTTAATCTGCAGACCATCTTCATAAATAGTGCATGAAGTTTCTTGTCTTCATAAACCCCCTCTCATGTATTCTGCACCATGTCATGTCACCAGTACATCACAGCCTTACATGACATGCGAGGTATGATGAATGCATTGACATGGTTGTGTGTGTATGTGTGTGTATGGCTTCTGATTCTGCGACTCCGTCAAACCTCCTCTGAATGACGGCTTCTGTTAATGAGAGCTGGTCCAAGATGTCATTTGTTGTTGACTGCAAAATTGTGATAAGCCGTGACAAATGATAATTAATCTAACCTTCGTGCTCAGTGGCTGACCTTCTCCCAGAGGAGAATCGTGTTTATTTAGGCTTTACAGGAGCAGGCCTGTTGCCAGTCTGTCACTAATAACCCAAGAGCTTCGGAAGCTATCAGCATGCCTCAAACAAAGACAATAGTTTAATTCAGGAGCCTTAATGAGCTTTATCTATACACTGTGCTCTCCGTTACACCCATGTAAATCATCTGAGAGGTCCAGAGATGGATACAAAGACAGATAGATCATTTAAAAAGAACAATACTGTTTTCTTTCATTTAATATTTGATAAATTTATACTCGGTATCACAACATACAAGAGATGTGTTTGCAGGGATAATATGCTTGGAGATTTTTGCAGTTTAGCAGCGCAGACTAAAGCACGTTGTCCATCTGCTCAGCCGAGTATTCATCATGTCTGCAAATGACTTGAAAGTAATAGATCAGATCTCTTAAAGAGGGGTTTTGTGGAAAAGGTTATGTGTCACCTGTTGCAGATAGCTCTTTGAACATCTTCAGTTTGGAGAAACATGTTTTATTCTGACAGGTTGATGAGGTAACAGCTGAGGGCTGTGTGGGGCCAACATGAGAGTGGCTTGCTGCTGTCTTAAAACAACTCTAATCTAAAAATATATATAAAAAAATATCAGTGGCTCATGCAAGCTCCATATTTTAGACCTTTTGACTTATCATCATTTTTTCCATTACACAGCTATTTACAAGGAATTACTGGGTTATTTGCTATTTGCACAACTAGGGGCAGAAGGAATGTGGTATGATTTCTGCTAAAATAAAAATGTATCGTAAAACTGATAGCAATGTGATGGATTATGAAGGAGTGTAACAGATGTTGCATGAAATTTATGAGATTGGAGTTGAACTGAGGAAATGCATTGTGGAAAATGATCTAATGGCACATGGACAGAAGACAGAAAGTATTCCAATAAGGAAAAACTGTTACAGTAAACACAAATGACTACCAAAAAAATAACCAAAAACCATGATGTTGATAACTTCAGATCCCTTTAGTAACACTAACACACATGTGAACATGAAGGACTTTTGTTCAGCTACATTTTCAGAGTGGTTTTCAGGTGTATGCAGTATGTTCACATAAGATCTCCTCTCTTGTCCAACCTGCATCCACATGGGAGTTGAATCATCCGGTGAAATTGTTTGATGTGCAGGCTACAGAGCCTTCAGTTCAGAGATGGTGCTTTAACAAATCTTCTGCAAGCCTTTTGTAATCTCTGTGGTATGGTATTTTGCAATAGTATGTTTTTTTTTTTTTTTTTGCAAAAGCTTTAACACCGCTTTATTCCAGTGGTAACGTGATATTTCTCATGAACTTTTAGTTTATAAGGCTTTTGTTTGGTAAAATTGAATTGGAGTTTAGTAACAAGTTGTTTAAATAGTGGAAAATTTTGCTAAATTAATAGTAATTTTGCTATCTGTGATACATTAATTTCATGGAGCCGTTTAGTTTATGAATACCACTGATGAACATCCCGACTGTTCATTTTGCTCATCTTAAACATGAAACATGAGTTCTACAGTGACTGGTCTTAATGACTATCAGCCAGTGGCCCTCACCCTGATAGTCGCTAAATGCTTTGAAAAACTGGTCATGACCCACATCAAAAC
>JARVLU010001354.1:6508493-6522408 GCA_031762415.1 Simpsonichthys santanae
GGTAGTCCTCGAGTTACCCCCTCCCCCCACCGACTTACGGCATTTCGGACTTATGGCGCCACCCCCAGTGACGTCATCACTCCTCACGTTGACTTTTTCATGCAGCATTTTAGGTGTTTTTTGATTTTTTTGAGGGTATTGTGTTAGCTAACTGCTTGGAAATACAGTAAAATGGCGTTTTAAGTACGCTGTTGTTGTGTTGCATTAAAAAAAAAATGTTTAAAACGCCGTTTACCGTTCTTTCTCCACTTACGGAAAAAATCCGGAGTTAGGGCCGCCACGTGGGTAGCGCTCCGACTTACGGCAAAATCGGGTTACGAACGGGGAGGAACGGAACTCGTTCGTGAATTAAGTTTTGGTTCAGGTCAGGGTTAGCTATAGACCAATAACGGTTAAGTTTAGGGAAAATGTCTGGGTCAGGCATAAATACAGTAACAAAAATGAACGGCAGTCAATACAATGTCCTCAGTTTTTAATGCCAATACACGGATATGTGTGTGTGAGTGTGTGCATGTTTTTGTTTGTCAAAACTGTATCTAAAAAACACTTCAGATGGTGGGGGTTAAGGGCTTTGCTCAAGGGCCCAGAGTGGGGCAAGCGAGCGTGGAGGCAGATGTGGGTGCTTCAACTTTCACACCCACATTTTAATGTTGTCAGTCCCGGTGGTCAAACTAGCAACCCTCACAGGCTTGCCTTCTCTAACCACTGCACCACCACTCCACACATTCAATTTTAGTAAATGATGAAGTTTAATAAATTTAATTTTGTACTTAAATTTTTACAAACATGTTGACAATATATATTTAATATGCCCTATCGATGTCATAAATCACATATTTTCTCCAGATAATTCTTGTTTAGTGTCCAACTCCAGGTGACCTAAAGCCCGAAACTGTTTATCCAGCGAGAAATGCACGGAAAATTCACCGACTCGTTTCACTGTCACCTCAGTTTGGCAATTTTTATGAATAACGTCCACTCATGCCTAATACTTTTTCACATCAGTAGTACTGAACTTTATCCAGTTTATGAAGAAGTCGTTTGCTGAGCCCTGTAGGAATTTTCATGCAAATCTGAAGTGGAAAAGTTTTTAGACATGCGGCACACTTTCAACTTAGCTGAAGGTTTGCATTAATTAATGTTTCTGGTGATTCACTGATGTAAAACACGGACTAAAACGTATGAAAGCAAACAAATAAATAAACAACATTACACACTCCTGCTGCCGTACCTCTCATATAAACCTGTCTTGTTATGTTGGCAGGTCTAATTGAAACTGAAGAAAAAACTAATTTTATTTATAAAATGCACATTTAAGATGTACTGTATTGTGAATAACAGCATTTTATATTTCTTTGTGTGCTTTTCTTTCTGGTTCTTTTTGTCGTGCCCTTGACCTCCTTTCAGTTAGCCCACATCGAATAAACTTCAGGACTAAAATACAATAAAATACAATAAACTTGTGGGCCACTCTGCTTGTAAAAGTGCAAGGATAAGTGATAAACAGAAAAAAAGAAAATTAACAAAGACCTTGCTGACAATGATCACTATTTTTTTCTCACATTGAACTGATGACACCGATCTCTAACAAGAGGTTGCTAACAAAGCTGCTCAATGGACTCAACAGAAATTCAGTTAAACAGAAAAAAAAAAAAAAAAAAAAAAAAAACTTTTTTTCTTTTATGAAAAGGAGAAATTGCATTTTGAAATAAAAAATAAGCTTGATGTTCAACAGCACTGACTAAATCCTGCTCACAGGATAAACCTGACTACCACCCTCTGAAGCAATTAACCACACAACAATAGCTACAGACACATTTTGTGACCTTGCTGAGAAAAAAACGTCACAAAATAAGATTTTCTTCCTGTCTGGTATAAATTCAGACTGTCTCGGCTGCTGTATTTCTTTCAGCTCTTCTTGATTATAAGGAGGATAACATATGGGAACATTTTGATTGAAACATAATAACCTCCGGTGTAACATTCCCTCTTCTCTCTGCTCTTCTTATCACCTCGTACTGTCTGATTTCTTCAGCTGCTTCTCTTAGATGAAAAGCCCACAGTGGTGCAGGGTGTCATTCTCAGACAAAAGCACTGAATATTTGACCCCACTCTGGAAACCATTTAACCCTAAATGAACGTTCAGAAACACGTATTAATGTTTTCGGCCATTAAAACAGAAACAAATGGTTCAGTTTACTGCATCACTCAACAACTGGATTACCTTTTTAATATAACCACAAAAGTTGTATTTGTTTTTAAATTTTATTTATGTCCCCATCCTGTTAAAAAACAAATAAACAAATTGTGTCAATCTGAATGGAGAGGGGAACCAGGTTAATCAGGTATGACAAGCTGGAAAAATAATTGAAAACCTTTTATTTTTAATTTCTCTTGCGGAAATCAAACATTTACGAACGAGTACTTCCAAAGAAAATACCAACGTCTACATGAAGAACTTTAGTTTTCAAAGAAATTTCTCCCCAAAATATAAATAAATAAATAAAATGGAAACTACTTGGGAAAGATCAGCAAATCATTTAAGGTGGTAGTTTAGATTTTTTGACGTGAGCTTTTGTGGAAAAGTTATGAACAATAAATATCTTACCTGCTGTACATAGCTCTCTCTGGGTTGACAAGATAGTGGCTAGTCTGAGCAGGACCAACGTGTCAACTCTGATCTCGAATGGTGTTTTTTCAAATCTTTATGTTGCTGTTAGAGAATTTTGATCAAATGTTATAGATGTTTTTATTACTATGGCTGAGAACAAGAAGCCCAATACAGAGTCAAGGCTTTCTCACAGAGGGCTATCTTATCTCTGCCCATGAACCATATGTTTGGTTTAGTGGCGAGAACTTGGTGAGAAGGCTGCGGCTGCAGCCAAAGACACCTCCTGAGCTCTGTGAACTCTGCTGAACTGATAAGGTTATAAAAGCGACCGAGAAGGCAGATTCTTGTGACTCGTCTTCATGTGTGTACTTTATGTGCATATATGTAACCTGTCTGAAAATCTGACAAATACAGATTAAAAATCTTAACCTGCCATTGAATGTGGTTCTTTTTGGGTAAACAACATAAGCGAGAATGTGTTTTCTCTAACAGTTGCCAATGTAGATTTCACATTCAAGATGAAATAATGTTATTACTGATAGAAGTATTTCCAACTGCGGCTGCCAGTATTTGAGCTTTCAAATAACCTCTTTTTTTAACCACAAATCAATACATTTGTGGTAAAAACAAAAATCATTTAATTCCCCTGATGCTGATTTCAAATCTGTTTTGTATGAGAGAAAATGTAGTATTTTGTGACTAACAATATATTTATTTAGTCATAAAAATGCAAAGTTTGTCTTGTGATTTTGGAAAATGTGCTTGTAGATTAAAAAGGTTTGTAATTTCTGAAATGACTTTCCTTTCTACACTTAAGTACAACAGCATCAACAGAAAAATGAAAAACAAAAGTAAGGATAAACACAATACAACATACATTCGTAGGAATACTGTACACCCATTAGCAATAACCAATTATAACCACTAACAAAAAGGACAGTACTGTATACTGTTCCAGCAATGCTTTGTTGATGAAATGTACGAACGTTTGCAGACCAATCATCATCCTCACCCCTGCCCCTCACCCTCCATTTCCTTACAAAGCAGTTCCCCTCAGCCAGAAAGAAATGTGCCCTGTAAAAACTGCTTGCACATGTTTTATAGAATGACAAAGTATCTGAGATATTCAACTGACCTCCAGACTCACCACATATCAATCTAATGGGCTCTAATGGCACCATAGGTATAACTTACATCTACAGAGACCCAAATCCACAGGAACCTGAAGATGTATTGCCAACAAACCTTCACCACAAAACACCATCAGATATCCCTTGTTCACATGTTGACTGCTCAGAACTGTTTTAGCAAAAAAAAGGAGGCCATTGTAGCAGATTTAATACTCAGTTTGATTTATGGCGTTACAAAAGGAGGCTGAGGACCAGAAGATTTAACAACAACTTTACTCAAATGAAAGAAGAGAATATTTTGCACCTGCATCTGCATGTCGACCTTTTCCATAAATTAACTTGCAGTTGCCTCCAGCTGAATCTTTGATCACCAGATGAACTGACCAGAATATGAGACACATTTATTTATCTCAAGATCTAGAGTTTGTGCTCTCAGCATGTTTTCCACCCCAGTGTCCAGTCAGGCTCGAAGCATTCCCTCCCTTACAAAAATAAATCACATAAACAAATAGACCCACCTGTTTACCCCCTTCAATGTTTATTGGAGTGATAACATGTAAATGATATTCTTTTGTATCGTCCATTGAGAAGCCCCTTGTAGTTGATTATGGAGAAGGAGCTCAGGCCAATGCTACAGATGCTCATTGTCCCCTGATAAAAGGGATTTTATTGTTGCCTGTCAAATTGCACTGAACTCTTTTTGTCTCAATGAAAATTAAACAGGAACAACAGATAATTACTAAAACCAAACAATTCAAAGAAATAGAATTTTGATTGTTTGGCAATACATTATTTTGGATCTCTATCAGTATATAAAACACCTTATTTTGGTAAAATATTAAACTGCTGAATTATCAGGAATCAAAAGAAGGAGTAAATATAAGCATTATGAAATAGAGCTGGACGATACAAAACATACTTGTGTGATATTATGGTTTAGCGTTGCAATGGCAATACCAGTTGTGATGAACCCAGTTTTCCCTCAGTTTCCATTCTATCATTATCATTTACTTCCTTTGAATGACTTTCTTCCTCACAAAAACCAAATTAAACAGCAGCAAGATTCTAATAAGTGTGCCATTAAAGCCTCCTCAGCACTGCCCTCTACACGCCAACGCAATTCCCTCTGATGAGTTACTGCATTTCCATGTCCTAACAGCAAGGACACTCGGTCTTCCTCTGAAAGTGAATGACATCCATTATGGCACTTCCATTTGGCTGAGTAAGGCGTTTCTAATCAAGGTTTGGAGTCAGTAGAAACTTTCAGCAGTACAAGTTTTAAAAGGTGATGGTCACAGCTTTTGTGCTGCAGATAATCAGTGCTAGTAAAATAAAGTATTTCACCAGTAAACAGCTTGAATCATACACTAAATTGATTTATAAAAGTTGTATACATCTCTTTGAAAACTGTGACAGTCCAGTCTAAAACAATAATTACCAGAGGTGATGCAACCCGTGTATGAATTAGTGTTTTGTTAACAATCTGGGTAAAGGCTCAGTTAGTTTAAAATAAAAGCGGATGTGTGAGGCTGTCATATTAATCATGTGAGAAACAGACAAGACCTTCTTTTTTTGTAATGAGCGATGGATTTGGAGCCCTTGTGTCCACAAAGAGGTCAAACAGACCTTTTTGTCTCTTTGGAGTTGGATGGCTTATTCCATTAAGTCTATTGCACAGGTCAGATAACTGGGAGAAAAACAAAAAGGTTGATACAAAGTGCTGACAGACAGGCTTTGCTGGATAAGGAAGAAACCATTAAAGAAGATAAATCATTTTCCTCTAGGGAATGTGGTAATAAACACACAGGGTCACCAATCATGTGAGTGTGGGATTTAGCAGGTAATGAGAGATACTAGAGACAATATGAGAATACTACCTGACAAGGGCTCAGGAACGACAAGCAGAATATTTACGAGGATTGAAGCAAAAGGCGAGATTGTCAGTGGAGGGTCTTCCAGAAACAGTGAAATATGATCAGGTCCAACAGCAAGTGCTGGAGAAAAAATAATGCTGGGCTTGGTAGATTATGTGTCTGTGAGAGTCATTCGTTTGTGGGTATTAGCCATATTTTTTTACTTTTGTGTTTATCTTTTGGAGTTTACTGTGTTTTGGTGGCAGTTCAGATGAGTTTTGTTCTATTTTAGTCTACTTACTCTTTGATGCTCTTCAAAGTTCTTCCTTTTTAATGTCTCACATGCCACCTGGATTCCATTTAAAACCAGCACAGCTGTTGTCACTTATCAATCAACCTTCTCTGTAAATTTACCTGGAGCCCTGGATTCCCACAGTTTTTAATCCAGACTATTTAGCCCCAATAATCATGATGTTTTCTGTTTTTCCTTTTGCTTGAATGCTGTTAATGAAATGTGAAGGGAATTCTGGCTCTGTCTGGATCTCCTAGAAGAGGTTTTATAAACCTTTATTTTTTAAAACTCTCCTCTAACCAACACAGTGCTTGACATCGATCCAAACTGTGTTGCATGCAACCAGTTCAGTGAGGGACTGTTCAATTTAGTTCTAAAGGAGGGAATACAGACTTCAAACAGATATTACCACTGCACCATTGATGATAGAAGAAATCTAGACATCTTACGAGAACCTGCAGCTGAACTTGGAACGCCACAAGCTCCTTAGCCAGTTCCAAACAAATGTTAAGTCCTATCCTCTTTAAGTGAACAAGCAGGCACTGCTCATAGTAAAATAAAAGAAATACTTCAGATAATGTTTTCCATTCATTTTCTTTTATACACATTTAGCTGTAATCAGTTATTTCATGCATTAAAAGGTCATGCGACACCATGATTGTGTGCACCTGAGTGAGCAGGACTGAAAGCGCCACATTCCTATAGTGCACAAACTCCAGTTCAGAATATACAACCCAGCTCCTAACCAGGATCTCATGACTCGAATTCTCAATGAAAGAAGGCGCATGTGATCTTTAGTACAAGTATTATCTTGTAGGTTGGTCCACCGCACCAACAAACAGCGCTCAACAACCCAAGTATCTTTAGTCATTTTAATTTGATTGGCTTTGTCCTTGAACCCATTTCCTCTGGTTGCTTCTAAGGCACTGCCTCTCTGAAGCCTTTGAATACAAACGTTAATCCTCTTTATAAATTATTTAAACAACACTAGCTGAAAAACAGTAGAATAGATTGCAGCTTGTGGTAATAATAAGCTTTTAATGAACAGATGAACCACAATAAATGGCCAATTTTCTGCAAATGAAGCATTTAGGCCTTTTTTTAATTAACGCTTCCTGCTCGCTTAAGATACAATAGATATATTGCTATAAAACATAGATGTGCATATTTGATGTTGTCACATAATTCATTATGATGGAAGACTCAAAGATTAAAAATAAAAAGCAAGTTTATTGACGCTGCATGGTGGGTCACTGTGTACCAGCTGATCAGCGTGTTTGTTGTTTATTTTCCTAACATATGTATAAAAACCAGAGCATAAAATACATTGAAACTGCATCCTTTTTTTTTTTGGGGGGGGGGGGGGGTGTTGGGGGGGATGGGGGGGGGATTGGAGGGGGGATAATGTGTACAATAACCACCATTTCTGATCTTCTTGAAGATGTAAAACTCAATTATTGCAAATTTTATGGCTTCATACCTCATAATTATGCAGGTCAGGGTTGTTTTATTCATTTTAAGCACATCTGAAGGTGAGCAGCTGTAGAAATAGATGCAGGAAGTAATTTTATATTCATAGATCCTTGCATATTAAATTGAGTGAAGTTGTAGATTTACATATGAGGCATTTTAAAACATTCAGGTATATTTTTTAATGAAAAAGGTTTGAGTATATAATTTTGAATCAGTACCACAAACAAGTAGACTCATTAAATGTACCAAGAACTGTATCCTGCAGAAGTATTAACAAGAATACTTTTACTTTAAACAACTTCAAGAAATACCAACTTAAAATGATAATATAGCAACATTTTTATTAATTTATTTATTTTCGGACAAAAAATAGTTTTCTCTGTGTAAAACAATCAAAATACACATTTAATGCTTCTCAAATGCTCTTTCTGCAGATTGTGAAACACAACTGTGAGCTTGGAGCATCAAATACCTAACAGCTGCTGTTAGTTTGTGTTAACTTGTAATAAAAAAGTATTTGGCACATTTTTACTTCATAATACTTTCTCTGCAGCAAGAGGCACAACAAAATTATGTAACACGTAATGCTTAAACTTTCATGTTTAACAAGTAATCTGTTAATTTATTCTTTACTTCACCATTTTTAGAAACCTAATATGTCTATCAAATCATTTATTAATTTTTAAGGATCAGATTTTAACAGTAGATACATCACCATATATGTTTTGAAATCAAACAAAGTCTCAGTTTTCTTTTTGAATCACTCTGTTTATTTGTGTTCCTGTACTTTAGTGATGTCTGTTATTTGGCATCACATCAATGTGAAATACAAGTAGTCTGCTGTTTATGTCTGCATTTTGTCACCAGATGCCATTAAACACCACATTTTACCTTAAGTTTCACTAAACTCAACGTATCTGCTGTAGGAAAAATATTTCATATTTCCCAGGATCCACTGAGAGCATGTGTCCAGATGTTTGTCGCTGTTTGGCCTGTTTTTGGACTTGGATGGTTGACAGGTTTGAGGGGTGTATTTGGCCAACATGCAGGGGATATTCTGTTATGTAATTAGTGTGCATTTAGTGTGTGAGCTGTTGTTGGATAAATTTAAAAGCCTACATCTGGAACTGGATGGTTGCCTCTGTATAAGGGCAAATGTAGTGTTGCCAGGAAATCAGGAGACAAATCATTCATTCACTGATTTAACATAATTCTCAAACTGATGAGGCACAATTTTTCCTTTTAGTTCTTCTTACAGATTGTTCAGACGCATGCCTGAATCATCTCCCTGAAAGGAAATACAACTGCAGGCATATTGGCAATAGGATAAAAATGAGCTCATAAAACCCATTTAATCTATATTAACAATATCTCCATTTTCTCTTTAGTGTTCTCTACTTGAGACATAACCAATTAAGACTGGCTCTGTTAGACTGTGGCCACCACTCAGAAAATGTGATGTCTTTAGAGGCCAGGTTGAAACAGAAAGCAGAGCAGAAGTACTTGTTACAACCTTGTCACATTTGTAGCTTCTCAGTTGTGACATATCAGAATCAGAATAAACTTTATTATCCCAGTGGGACTGGCTGGCGCCTTGCATGGCAGACTACCGCCACCGGTGTATGAATGTGTGTATGAATGGGTGGATGGCTGGTGCTGTAAAGCGCCTTGGGGCTCCTCATAGGGGGCTGGAAGGCGCTATATAAGTAAGCTCCATTTACCATTTACCATCATTGTACTAAAATACAGTGAGATTATGATTGTTCAATTGTCCGAAAGATGGACGGAGTGCACGTTGCTGCTGCTCCTAAGAGCACAGCCCCTAATTCTTTTATATAGGAACAGGGGAAACGGCCATGAGGAGAGTATAGTGGCATTACAAAAAATATCTCTTCACACCTTGTCCTTATCAGGATACGATTTAAGATATTAAAAAACTCTACCAGCAAGTACATTTATAAACACATTACATATACATTTGACAACAAAATGGAGAGATTTGTCTATGAAGCACTTACAGATCGCACCATAGTCCTATTAAGATGTTGGTGTCAGTCAGTACAGTTCTGATAAGCATTCATAGAAGTTCTGGGGGGTGGGGATGTTGGGTTGTGATAAACAGAGCTTTCTTAGTTTACACATATCCCAGGAGAAATTTGATGTCACCCTGCTTCGAGGCCAGATGGCGGAGTCAGATTCAGATAAGCCACAGTTGTTGATTTTTTTTCATGTAGACTGTTATTTCTCATCAGCTTTGAGTTCTGCTGGTATTTTTAATCCAAAATGGCCAGATTTTTGGGAATTCCACTGGTCTGGGCTTATTAGCTCCCTCCATGGTTGTCCCCAACATGCTGGCGAGTCCTAAAGCCGCAAGTGGCCTGCGATTCTCAAAAAATCACCTCCATCTTAACCTTCTAAGACCCAAACTTTTGCATATGTGGATGCCAGGTTGTCCACATATGTGGATGCCAGTCCTATGAGGTTAAGGTTTAGCTCGTAAATCAGCTGGGTGCTTGAAGCATGAACCAAACCTGCAGACAGGGTTGACAGCTTTGCCATGGCCGAAACTGCTGCCACCGTCTTCTTTAATAGCCATTAACATAGGTGTCTGCCGGTACCAAAATGCAGAAACCCTGCTATCATGATTCTAATATATTTGATGTCCTCCTGAGACAATACGGAAAGGCACATCAGATCCATGACATATCCTGGCGTGTGTGTCTCAGTGGGGCATGAGGGTTCTCCTGGACCATATCCATGACAGTAGTTTACATTTTGGAAGATGTGCAAATTGGATTGCTGATACACACGACAAAGAACAAAAAAGCAGGAGGAGGACGGGAGAGGGACGAAAGGGAGAGGGACGAAAGTCATCCGTCTTTTATGAAAGCAAGTGAGGATAAAAATTAGAATGATTTGTTGTAAAATTTTTGCTACAGATTTTTTTTTTTTACTCTACAGATGATTGGCCCTAATAATTTACAGTAGCTTATTATTTGTAACAACAGGAATGTATCTGTCTGCACTGGAAGTTGTGATATTTCCATATTATCCTAGCTGATTTCCGTAATTGTTTACTAATTTGAAAATGAATAAATTCTCTTGAATGCAGACATTTTACACTTCATGACTGCATGTGAATGTTTTTGTACAGTACCCTGAGATGACTTTTGTTATACATTGGTTCTATGTAAGTAAACTAAATTAAGCTTTATTGTATTTATAAAGACTTGCGACTTGTCCAGGGTGCACCCCACCTCTCACACAGTGATAGCTGGACATGGGGACCAGTGAACCCCGCGACCCAAAAAGGAAGAAGCGGGTAAAGATAATGGATGGATGGGTGGATGGATGGATTTATAAAGGGTTTTTATTGTTAAAAAAAAAAAAAAAAAGCGTTAGAAGCACATTTTTTTAATGCTGCATATTTTTCATGAAATCTACAGCTAAGAAGATTCAGTATGCCATTGGTGTCACATGATGTTTTTCAAACTAAGCTACTTGTGAATATTTTGTTTGTGTTGATGCCCTACCATACCACTTTATTTATAAAGCATATTATAATATGCTCTGTATAAACTACAGAGCATATTATGTATGCTCTGTAGTGACTGGTGCTACAGTGTTTTACTGTTGGGGAAACCTGCTTATCTTTATCCCACATTATTCAGCTCAGTGCACTTTCTTTGAGGCTTTTCCAAACAAATGCTGACCAAACAACAAAAACTGTCCAATTAATGTAAAATCCCTGAGCTCAGCTCATCAAGTTGAGACCAGAGCACACAATGGTTTTGAAGACACCTGACTATCTGCTGTACTCGTAATTCAAAAGTCTTAGTTATGAGACCAAAAATATTATTTGCAGCAATATTAGTGACATTACCACCTACAAATCAATACTAACTTAAATATTTGGAAAATGGGCTATGAGACTAAACATCAAAGTTTATGCTCAACAATCCAGGTAAAAAAAATCCAACAATGTTCAGTCAGGTAATTTGTACAGTTTCTTTTTGTTGTTGTTGTTGTAGAGATGTTTCATCCTTCATCCAAAGGAATTCATCAGTCTGAGGAACCACAACAAACTTTGTCCCAAACTTTGTCCTAATAAACTGTCCAGGTGACCTGACTTAACTTTGTTAGATTTTTTTAAATTATTTTTTTTAACTTGGATTATTGAGCATGAACTTTGATGTTTTGAACCACTTTGGCTATGGCTGCCTCAGAGGAGTTGATGGGGAGAGGGTGGGCTCCAGAAACCATCTTATCACCACCAAACTGGTTGGTCCAATATGTGCGTGTTGTTCTGGCTCCTCAAACTGATGAAGTCCTTTAGATGGACAAAACATCTCAACAAAAAATAAACTGTTCAGATGACTTCACTGAACTTTGTTGGCTATGAGACTAACTTCAATTTTACGAGCCAGCCGTGCTGTGACTTATCATATTTTACTCAATGAAGTCTGAAGAAGTTGATTAAAGATGGTAGAAGCACATTTTCACACAACACAAACACACTCCTTCCTGCACAATGTGTGAAACAGACTCGACATTTAACGTGGATACGTTTTTTTGTCTAGTGGAATGCCCAGTGTGATTGATGCTAACAATGTATGAAGAACACTCAGAGCGAGACTGTGTAAATTACAGCAATATTGGCTTTGAACTTTGTTTCAGAGTGAAAAATGAAAGAAATTCATCAGCTGCTCTGTCACTTTGTGACCTAATCTTTATAGGTAAGCTTTGAACACATTAGGCAGATTGATTTTGTCATAAGCTGATACTGTTGTGGCTTATTTTGGCTGATTTCAAAATCTGAAGCAATACTTCATAGCATGGCATAATAATGATAATAGGAAATGCATTTGTTTTTGTGGGGCATTCATTGTTTAACCCCCTGATTTTGACAAAATTTTCATGGATGGGTGGCTGGCTGGATGAATGAATGGATGGATGGATGAATAGATGGATGATGGATGGATGGTTGGTTGTTTGGTGCATATAATCTGTTTAGTACCAATCATCAAAGCTATCGTACTAATATAGATTGTCATAATGAAATGATGAGCTTTTATTATGCAAACAGTTGTTGTGTGCAGTCTGATTGACTCTGTGCATGCATGAAGGCACACAGTCACTTTTAATCAGCTGGTCAAAATTGTTAAACAGCATCTTGTTCAAATAATAGTCCAGTTTATTCACACACGCAATTAATTCCAAGCGGATACAAAGCCTTTCTGTGAGCCATACCTCTTCATGTTCAGTTCAAAATGCCTCTGTGGTTTGTGGCTCATTAAATGTCAGCACAAAAGGAACCCGGCGACAACAAATAAGCTGCTGAGAGGTCTAGATGCACAGATTCCAATTTTTATAACCTCAATTGATGCCATGATGTTTTTGAAAAAACAACATTAAGGAAGATCACCTGCACATTACCCAGTTATTATCTTACTTATGTCAGTAACAATAAGATCATGACTGCACCCAGAGCAATACATACCAATTGCTTTAGCATTTTAAAATGTGCAATATACATCGTATTTTATCTAGCTTTTATCTTCTAGCTTCCTAAAAGTGCTTGGGAATACCATTTGATAGCGAGATTTGCACAACACAGACAACATTGTCACTCCTACAACAATAATATTAGAGGTCACTGGCTATTTAGAAGCAGCCAGACAACAATACAGATAAGAGATACTGTAACTTGTATAAATAAAATGATCCATTTTCAACATATTAAGTAAACATTTCTGATTCCTGCCCACTGTACTAACCAGCAGTCAGTTACAGATTCAAGCAAATATAAATCCTTCATTATGTTTTGTAGCATAATAAATAAAAAAAATCTGATTAAACAGTTGTGAACAAAAGAATAAGATTGCAGATAAAATTGGCCAAAATTAGTTTTCTCTGCAGGGTGATTGGGCTCTCCCTTAGAGATAGGGTGAAAAGCTCAGCCATCCAGGAGGGACTCAGAGTAGAGCCGCTGGTTCCCCACGTTGAGAGGAACCAGTTGAGGTGGCTTGGGCATCTGGTTAGGATGCCTTCTGGATGCCTCCCTCGTGAGGTGTTCCAGTCACGTCCCACTGGGAGGAGACCAAGAGGAAGACCCGGGACACGCTGGAGGGACTATGTTTCTAAGTGGGCCTGGGAAGACCTTGGGATTCCCCTGGAGGAGCTGGCCCAAGTGGCTGGGGAGAGGGAAGTATTAGCCTCCCTATTAGTTAGCTACTGGATAAGCGGAAGAGAATGGATGTATGGCCAGTATGTATGGATATATGTATGTATGGAAGGATGGATGGATAGATGATTAGACAGTTTGGTTGTGAAGAATGAGAAAGGTTTGTCTACTCTGAGCTGTTTGAAAAGCTGCCTCAGCAAAGAAGTCAGCTTTTCGTTGAGTGGTGACCAAACAACAGTGTGTGTGTTGGACTGCTGCTCTGTCCAGGGTGGTCCTGCCTCTCATTCCTTGACTGCTGGAAAGAAACACCAGCTACATGTGACACTGAGCAGAACCAAACAGTGCATTTATATAATGTTTTTCTGGTCTTAG
>JARVLU010001354.1:6537491-6555955 GCA_031762415.1 Simpsonichthys santanae
ATGTGGTAAAGAAGTGAAAAAGAGAGTCCAGGCAGGATGGAGTGGATGGAGAAAAGTTTCAGGAGTGATTTGTGACACAAAGGTGTCAGCAAAGGTCAAAGTTTACAAGACAGTGGTGAGACCAGCTGTGGTGTCTGGTCTGGAGACAGAGACATGGACAAAAAGACAGAACTGGAAGAGGCAGAAATGAAGATGTTGAGGTTCTCCTTAGGAGAGACAAGGCCCCGCAGATGCACATACTCCCCACTAAAACGCCCCCCACCTCCCAAAATTTAACAATGAAATTTTAACAATATACAAACCCAACTCTGCACACGTCCACCACCCAACCGTCTGTTTAACCACCGTTATTTCAGTACTGACGTTACCTGAAAAAACTTGTAAAAATAAAATCCAAAGTAAAAAAACACACTCTGGCAACGTATCCTGTTTGAAAAGGAGGCTCGTTTTTCAGCCGACATCTGCAGTCAGTGATTGATGAAAATATTTCAGGCTTTTGACTCACTTTTACATTTAAAAAAAATATCAATCAGAAAAAACTAGAGATGCAGAGATGGACTGATAATCTGTTTCAGAGCAGAGAATATATTTAACATGAATAAAACATGTTTGTACTTGAAGCAATCAGAAAGAAACATCTGTGCTTCAGGAGCTACAGAATCAACAGAACTTTAAACTCTTCTTTCACATAAACACAAAAACATGACGTTTTATTTAAAGCTCAGTTTCTCCGTCCCTCCGTGGAGATGGATCTGATGCAGCTGGTTCAGATGAACAGATCGATCAGAACTCTGCAGAGTTTAGGATTTAAAGTTTGTACCAGACTGGGTCGAAAATAAAAACTTTATATTAACGGAGGAACACACTTTTTCTGATCAAACAAACCGACAGAATCTGTCAGTAAACAGATGAAAAATGCAACTCGAGTTTTATTTGTCTGTGGTTTTATGTGGTCTGCAGCTGCCAACCTGGACTTTTAGTCTAAAATCTAAAAATGTAGACCCGTTTAAACAACGTTTTTAAGAGAAACTGTAAGTTTTCTGCTGAGGTTCGGTTGTTCATCGACACATTAACAGTCGTTTTCCCTGACACTGAAGTTTGATGAATCCCAGTCTCAGAGCGGTCGGAGGAAACGCCCAACATCATTGTGAAGCTGCGTCTGAGCGTCAAAGTGTTTCTGTGGATTAATGACAGTAATGACAGCAGAGTGCTGTTTGTGCTGATCCCTTTCCAACATGTAGGAGCAATCCACCCTCATCCTGGGTCCAAACTAACGTTCGTGTATTCGCCATCTAGGATGTAATGGTTGTCACGTTGACTCTGAATTGTCTGCTCTTGTCGATGAAAATTTAAAACCACGGCGTCAGCTGGTGGTGACCTGGACCCGAAAAGAATCTCCACCGAGACAGCAGCAGGGTTTTAGTTTGCGTGTTTCCACGGCAACGTCTGAACTCCGTAAAAGCCTCGTTCTCTCCGTGAACGCGATTCATTTTTCCTTTTTGGACTTTATTATCGTGTATGGATGCATGTCAGAGGTTTAGCGGACTGCCCATTTAATATATAAGGTTTGGTAGTTTTGCAAAACGAATAATAAGCTTTAATTGTATGTCACATGACCGCGTGACCCGGAAGTGAACCAAGCGCTCCAGAGAGACATGAAATCAGCGTGGGCGGTGACAGAGCGCGTTTGTTTCAAGAGGAAAAAATAAAACAAAGAAGTCCCAACTATTTCTTAAGTAGATTTATTTGACATTGGAGAAATTTAAATCAGAGTTTCTTTATTTGTCATTTGCACCACACGTGGTACATGTGGTGGAACAAAATTGTGTACACAGGTTCCCAGTTACATCCAACAAAAGTATAAAATGTAAAAGAAAAACAGTAATAAGGTCTAAGGTTTGAACAAAGAAATACGTTAACTAAAAAAAAGCAACTATCTGATGGGTCTAAACAGTTGGGGAGGTGCTTCAGGTCTCCCCTATTGGATTTTCAGGCTGGACACTTCTGGGGACACCATCTGATCCAATCTGGCCGTGACAGCATCCTGTTGAAGGAAGACACCCACAACCCTATATTTCTGATGGATGATTACCTTATATGGTAAGAGGAAGTGGTTTACAGCTCGCACTTGTGAGTTTCCCTGTTTATCATCTTATCTTGTGACTACGCCTCGAATCAGCTGTGGTCATCCAGACTAGGTCAGTGAGGCAGATTCAGTGCATCTATCAGCAAAAAGCAACCCGCCTCTGTCTGACACATCTGGATACAAGGTTCAAAGAACATTAATACTTTATTGTTATTGTTAACAGAATATAATGTCAAAAAGTTTAGCAACCGAAACTGCGGGACACCTGAAGAGGAAACAGCTCAAAGAAAAAGCACGAGGATGGAGAAAGACGTTCGGTGTTCCTGTTAGTTCAGTTTATTCAACTTTTCTACCTCGAGACCAAAATAAAAACTGTGAAACCTTCGGAGAGCCGACGGCACCGGCTCACGAACTGCCCCGCTCCTCCTCACCTGTGAGGAGGTGGAATAGTGTTAAAAAAAACAACAACACAGAGCTGACCTGGCAACCCTGAGTCAGGGAGTGAAAGATTTACTTGTTTAGAGTCAAATTTAAAAGATAAACATGGTTTGAAATCTGAAATAAACAGCCACAAGTCGTCGTTACTTCATGCAAAGCTCCAAACAGAAAAAAAAACTTTTAAAATTAAGCGTGGATGAATTAACCTCCTGCCCCGTGTGAGGCAGATAACCGAGACGTTTGATCATTTACGGTCTGTTTTTGCAACTTGGATGAGATTTTAACAACAAAACAGGATTTTCTTCTCCCTTCAGTCCTAAATTTACAGTAAATCATCGTTACTTCCTCGATTTCATGCATTTTACTGTTTTTCTCTCCTGAGAAGTTAAAAAGCACATTAGCAACACCAGATCAGATTTGTGCGTTCCTCTGCTGTTGGAAGGACATTATGTCAAAGTTCTGCCTGACAACCGAGTAATCACCAGTTAAAACTGAATCTTAGGTCTGTTTTTTTTTTTTTTTTGTGGTAAAACTGAGACTAAACTGCGTCTTCTGGGACTTTGTGCTGTAAAATCAGCTCAACCAGCTGTTGGGGATAAATTAAAGAGTTCTGACAGATGAGCTCCAAATTAAACAGCTTTCTCAGAAACTCAAACTTCTTAACTTTTTCCTGAATATCCACTTTTTTATGAGAAACTCCTGCAAACGGTTTATCTCCTTACCTGAATATCTGCACCGTCAGCCGAAAGTTCGGCTTCTGGCTGCACTAAATCCCACCAGCAGCTGAGGTTTGGGCCAAAAGGCGGCTCTCGGCTTACGGGTCGGCCCCGTCCCTGAAAACATAAAATATCAGAGCTTTGTGTTAAAATGACACGATTTGTTGACGTCACTGAAGCTGGAAGGAGTGAAAGAACATGAGGTTCGTAAAATCATTTCCTGGTTTCCAGCGCTTCTTTACTTCAAATTGGTGTTGGTCTCGTTTGTCTCTATCTCAGTGATGGACTGGAGACGTGTCCCCTGCTAATCGTAATGGGACTGTTGGAGACGGATACCGTCTGCTCACGACGAGGAAAGGAGAACCAGGAAAAGAAAACTGATGGATTTCACTCGTTTGTGATTTACTTTTTTTTTTTTTCTTAGAAAAATTGGGTTGTCACATCAAAATGGTCACCATGGAATAAATATGTGAATCAAATCTAAATAATTTGAGGTACTACTGTATACTTTGTAGTTTTTATATAGTTTAAAAGTATAGTTTCCTGAAATGATGAAAGGGTGGCCGAAGATTAATCTATAGGGGCCAAGGCCACCATTGACCACCCCCTTGCTCCTCCATTGCACCTGGTGGTGAATAAATGGCTCCCTCCACTCACTGCGCGACCTCAGAAACAAAAAAACAACAAAAAAAAAAAAAAACTTTTTTTTTAAAACTAGCTCTGTTCTTCTCCACAATGCAACTCCTACCCATCTTACACCAAAAACATTAAAGTTTACTTTCATTCTCTGATCATTTCCAGCCACAAGACAAAAACAAAAACAAAACAAAACAAAAAAACACTCATCTCAAGTCTACAAACATTCACTAATCAAATCCCTCAGCGACAGCGCATCGGCGTACAACTTTGTGTGTCTCTTCTATCAAACTTCAGTTTTGTCTTCTCGTTCCGCCCCAGAATGCAAAAAGAAGATCCAGTCCACCGGCACAGAGTAATATTGTGTATGTTGTTCAGTGTCAGGAGGGTGAACAGTATTACATCGGGGAAACTAAACAGCCACTGGCCAAAAGGATGGACCAGCACAGAAGATCAACATAATCAGGCCAGGACTCTGCGGTCTACACTCATATGAAGGCCAGTGGTCACACGTTCAGGGATGAAGATGTTCATATCTTTGATTGAGAGGAACTTTGGTTTGAGAGAAGAGTAAAGGAGGCCATCTTTGAGAAGATACCCTGTCCATCATTAAACAGGAGCAGTGGCCTCCATGTTCAACAGTTCCCCTCTTACAATGCTGTTATTGCTAGTACCACTCAGTCTTCTGTGAATAGCAAACAACCATCAGGTGCTAATGATCAGTTGTTAGACTGATGGTCCTCCTTTTGCATGTGAACAACTAGTTTTGACTGTCACAGGCAAATTGGTTGATCCATTATTTCCGCTTTTCTATTGGGAAGTGTGGCTCCACTTGGCTCTCCACTTCTTGGTTCTTCTCAGTTGTAGGTGATTTGCCACTGTGATTTGTTTCCCCGCTCTGTGGGCGGGATCATAACTGGTCTTTGAGTCCGAGCCACTCAGCCCATTGTGGTCCTTAAGCTGGCCTATTTGAATTTTGTTAGCGTATCCTGGCACTGCTCATAAGTCCAGGCGTAGCCATGCTGCGCCATCCTCTCCGATAGCTCACTGTAACTGTGCTCATTTCTTATGGCACCATCCGTCGACATGATTAGGAAGTGGAGGTTCATATGTAGTTAGCAGTTTTGCTGGGTAGGTCATCCAGTGACATAGCTCTGCTGACCAATAAATGGCTGCTGTCTGCTTATGTCAAAATCAGTCCCTCAGAGCAGTCAGCTTAGAACCAGGGACAAGGTGGTTCCATAAACTGAGCTGATTGGGGTGGACACCAACACTGGGGAGGCCCTTAACTGGTGCTGTGTCATGCTGAGCTGAGGACAGTTGAGGCAGTGGCAAAGCACCATATGTGAAGGTGCTGCTTGTAAGAATTTTTGCTAGCTCTCCTCAGACTGAAGAAGACTTTTGGATAAAAGACAAAACATTTACCAAAAAAAGAAGAAGGATCCATCCAGAGGACCTGACTTAACCTTTTTAGATTTGTCTATTCTGGATTGCTCTTGCATCAGGACACTTAAACGTGTTTTGTTAATTAACAGGTTTATGTGTACAGACTGCAATGAAATGATAGTGTATGGTTTCTAAATATTTTAAATATAATTTGTAGCCATGTTTTATTTTGCAATTTCATAACAAACTAGGTGATTAGAGCAGGTGCACCTCCCAGCCTTTCTTTGTGGAATTTGTGCATGTTCTCCTGGTGAACACTGGAGCTTCCTATGGGTACTCTCATTTTCTCTGAAAGACATAAATATCAATATAATAGCATACATGTTGTATAAAAACATGCATGCTAGATCGTTTTGCAACTCTAAATATTCCCTAAATGTAAGTGATATTATGAATGGTTTGTCTTTATGTGTCTCTGTGATGAGCTGAAGACCTGTCTAGGTGTCCTCTGACTCTCACACTGCTGGAGATAAACACCAGCTCCCCGGTGGCATGGAACAGAGCAGGTAAAGAAAATGGATGGATACATATGAAACTGTGAGACCTCTTTATTTAATTTAAGAAGTACAGTAATTTTAAAAATTACTGTGTTTTGTCCTCTGTGCATCAAACTTAAGTCCTAATTGTCCATGTAAAAAATAAATTAATTAAAAAAAAGTAACTTTTTCACTAAGTAAATTTTTGAGTAAATGTTTTTTTTCTGAGTACGGTAGATAGTACACAGGTACACAAATAATACACAGGTACATTTACTTTTACTTGGCTACATTTTCAACAGAGTAACTATACTTTTACTTGAGTACTTTATTTTAGTACTCTTTCCACCCCTGCACAAAACAATTATAACTCAGCCAACATGAAAGATATTGAGCTAAAACTTGGATTGGTAACAGCTGAGAAACTTTACTACACATATTTAAAGCACTAACTGATCAAAGCTTTTGAAAAAATGTTTGACCCCCGTTGGTGATAACTGTGTTTAATTGTGGTAGGAACCATCTTGAATGGAATTGACTACAAAACTTAATCACTTGTAGAAGCCCATTCATGTGTTTCTTTCTGAAAGTTTCATTTAAGTCATTCAATCAACTGGGAGGGGATTTGTTATACTGTATGTTCTTTTCTTTTTCTTTCTTTTCTCTTTTTTGTGTATGTTAAAAAAAAACCCAGAGAAATCAATAAAAAGAATATTTGAAAAAATAAATCAACTGGTTCATTGGTTAATTTGCTGACAACTAACAGACACGCAAAACAATGACAATTATAATTATTATTACTTAGCCTTTCCCAGTGAGCATTATACATTTTTATTTCAACAACAACAACAACAACAACAAAAATCAACAAAGTAAGAACTACGGAATTGTCATATTTCCCATTATTGAACAAAAAAGTGAAATTGGAAATACCCCCCATCATTCTTTCTGTGCATGTTGTGAGCATTATAACTTGAAAAATATGCACATACATGTCCATATACACACACATTTTGTGTGAGAGTGTGTGTAAACCTTGTGACTTGGATAACTTGTAAAATAAGCAATGTACTGACTTCCATTTTGGTGTGTAGCTACATCTAAGTGTAAGATAAGTTCCTTTCAAAATCAGGTTGCTACATCAAAATCCAGGGTGACTGCCACATACAGGTATGTGTGTATGTGTGTAAACCTTGTGTGTTGATTAACTAGAAAATAAGCAATGTACCAACTTCCATTTTGATGTATAGCTGCGTCTGGTTGTAAGAAAGTCATATCAAAAAATGGGTTGGCACATCAAAATGCAATCCACAAATCACTCATCTAAAAAACTACAAGCATCCACTACATCCCACAGAGACAGGGGTTCACTGGTGAATCACTTGCTGCTGTTGGTGGAGAGGGTGAGATTTAAAACACGTGAACATATTTAAAATGTCAGCTTTTATTCTGAGAGCATCACCCAGTCAGAGCACAGATGTTCCTGGAAAGTAGTTCAGCTGCTTGGTTAGGCTAAGAACATCTGTGCTTGGTATGGACTGGAGATTTCCCATCTAAACTGGGAGACTTCAGCAGTGGTCACGGAGGATGGCAGGTCTAATTGTTTGTATGTGCTTCAATGTGAAGATGGGACTGTTTTATGGATTGACTCTGTGTCCCTTCTTGTTTGCTTTGGTGATGGACAGACTAACAAGAATCCTTGTGGACCACAATGTTTGCATATGATATTGTGATCTGTGGTGAGAACAGGGACCAGGTCAAAGAGAACTTAGAGGTGGAGGTATGCACTTTAAAGAAGAGGAACTCTAGTCACCTGTTGCAAGACAGAGTCCATGCATGTGAATGAGAGGGAGGCCAGGTTAACAGTAAGGTTACAAGGAGCAGAGGTCACAAATATGCTGGAGCTCAAGTACCTAAAGTCCACTGTCCAGGAAAACGAGTAATATGGTGAAGCAGTGCCGAAGAAAGTTCAGGCAGGATGGAGTGGATGGAGAAAGGTTTTGGGAGTGATTTGTGATAAAAGAGTAGCAGCAAACATCAAAAGAAAAAAATATGAGTAACATGACCAGTGGGACTGACCAAAAGACAAGACAGAACTACTTTGTAGAAGTGGCAGAGCTGAAGATGCTGGGGTTCTCCGTAGTGCTCCTTTGGAGAGACAAGCGTGGATAAGATTAGGAATGAGACCATCAGAGGTGCAGCACAGTTTGAAAGACAGAGCTCAAGTTAGAGAGACCAGACTGAGATGGTTTGGACATGTCCAGAGGAGGGACAGCGGGTATACTGGTAGAAGGTGTTAGAAATGCAGCTGCCAGGAAAAAGAGAAAGCACAGATATATGAATAAAATTAGAGAGGGATTGGAGGTAGTTGGTGTGAGGACAGAGGACACAGAGGACAGAGATGAAAGGGAATGACTCGCTGCATGTGAAGACCCATGAAAATGGAAAAGATTAAAGAAGAAGAAAGATAATCAAGACATTGGCAAAAAGACAGGTGTTCATTAAGACCTTACAATTTCTCTTCATCAAATTTCAAGTCTGTTGTGCGCAAGGTTGAAAGAGTTCTGGGAATGAGATTAGCCAGTGTCGACATGCATCGGGTGGTTTTAACTGCTCGCTGTTCTAGCTTCAGATTTAAATTGTTTGAATATGCAAATCATCCTCTTTGTTCCTGTCCCTGCTCAGACTAGTTATTAGTTCATTTATTTTCCCGAGGTCATTCAAAGTGTTATCTGCAACAGGTAAGACATTAATTGTTCATAACATTTTACGGAACTCCACTTTAGAGGTGTGCATTATTACTTTAAGACCATGTTCCAGCTGTTTTTTTATTGTATACATATTTAACTTTCAAAACTTTTCTTCATCAGCATATAAAAGTCTGTGGCTTTGATCAAATGATGAAGGAGCTCCACATTCAATCTGTTTTAAACAAATAACCATTTGTGCAGAGTAGACAGTTCAGGTCATTGCTATTCTAGATATTCACAGGGACTCTTTTTTTTTTTTTTTGAATATCAATAGGTGAAGAGTGTAATAAATAATAACTTAAGGACAAATCTAGAAACATCCCATAGATAGTGAAAAAAAAAAAAAAAAAAACAGATCAAGCAATAAAACCTGTCACAACTGGCCAAACAGGCACAGTAAGCCCCGAGGCACTGCTAAAGATTATCAGCTTGTGTGCAATTCATAGAATCTGTGTGCTCCTGACTCCCTGTGTGCTTTATTATATTGAGAGATGAGATCAGAGTCACTGCAGTTCAGCTTGGTATGCAGGAACAGTCTTCACAACACCAGAATACAATTTCTCTGTATTGGTTCAGAAGAGAAAAACATTTATCTGAGATTAGTTTGACACAAGCGTTCCCATTTTGTGCTATTCTTCTTTTTTTTTTAAATGTCATTTTCAAATCCTGTTTGGTGAATTTTAGACACAAATCTGACCTGTGCTGAGCAACTTTATGCAGATTGTCAGTTTGTATTGTGACGTTCTTGGGCAAGACTCATCAGAGAGGAGGCAAATAATGTGTGCATTCAGTAGAGGAGCAGCACACTGAATAAAGGTCTCAGAAATGAACTGAGAGCAGACCTTACAGTGGTTGGGCAGCACCCTTTTGAGGGTGGGGGGTGTCATTGGCAGTCATTTAGGGCTGCGATGGAGACAGGTAGAAAGGTGGTTATGTGTTCCAGTGTGAGGAGGGGGAGGTTGTGCCTCTTTTAGACAGTCAGGGCTGGGCTTTTGCTGGGTGCAGTCACTCTCCTGCTCCTGTTCCTGTTGGCTGCACTGATCTGGTGTGCAGCCAACCAGCAGGTCCGGTTGCCCTCCAGCTGAATCAGTCCGCACGGTGTTGGATGGCATCACAAGCTCAGACCCTGGGGAGGGGTCTCGCCAGCTGGATGAACTAAGTGAACTCATTTTCTTTATTGTAGGCCTCTATTTTATTTTTTTTAGCTTGGGGTTTATATTTTTCTTATATATTTTGTTTATATTTTTTAGCTTGGGGTGAGAATCAGGAAGGGTTTGATTTTATAGGAGGAGTGGGCAGTTTGATGAATCCTCAAACCTGCATGTTGATTGTTGTGATTGCACAGCCTCCAGAGGAGGGGGTTTGCAGTGACTTACCTTAAATTGGTTGGGGTGAGGTGCTGTGGTGGAATCTGGGTTATAAGTAGCCTGTGATAGAATTTTGATTTTAGGTTGGATCCTTAGCCCAGGGGCGATCCCAGCCTGTTTGGTGCCCTGGGCAAAAAAAACCCTTCTGACGCCCCCTCTCCCTCGAGCCCGCATCACCCAACGTCATGCTCCAAGAGCTGAAACAGCTGCATACCTTTTATCTTCTGCTTGTTTCTTCGCTTCTTCTGTTCCTTTTCCTGAACTGCACACCTGATGGATTTTACCTGTACTTGTCCATCTTCCATGTGTGTAATTGACACTCGAGAGGAGCGGTCATCACCACCCAACATGAGTCAAGGTTCAAGGTTATTTATTGTCATTCACGTCACATGTAAATGAGGTGGAATGAAATTCACCTCATTCAATTCAATTCAATCAAATTCAGTTCAATAAAAACACTTTCCTTGAGGTGCATATTGAATTTTGTATTGTTTATTTCATTGATTTCACACAAATGAGCTGTGAAATATTGGTTACATAATAAAATTAATGAATTATATTATAAATTAAACATGCTTTTTTGTGGGGATTAATCACTGGTTTGATTTTACTTGGCGATTAAACTCATCCCTGGCTCAGCAAGGATGCAGGAGAATCCCCCTCCCGTTCTCTCACAATCTGTATGTTAGACCTCAGCAGCAAGATGCACTACCTAAAATTTTTGTCACCAACATTGCCACAGACACATTCAAATCATATTTTGATTTGATTTGATTTGATGTTTATTTATTCATTTTAAAAAGAATGATACAAAGCAGTTTCATCAGATACAAGAATACAAAAATAGGATATTGAAATGTTTCAGAACAGACTTGGGCACACACGGTGCAAGGATGGCATTCTTGTTAGAAAACCTATTAAAGCAACTACTGGGGTGTCATTATCTCACAGATTTAACTTATCACAGTTACTTCTGTCTGTAATAAAGGAACTGTGTGTTTAACACATTTCACACAGTGAACTTGCACCAGATACACAGTTTATCAGTCTTTGTCCTTAAGTAAGAGTAGTTTCTTGAGTTTGTCATGTTCGGCAGCAGAACTGAACCCAGGAGTACAGACAGAAAAATCTCAGTTTCTTTATTGCCATTTGCACCACATGTGGTACATGTGGTGGAACAAAATTGTGCACACACGGTCCCAGTTACATCCAACAAAAGCATAAAATGTAAAAGAAAAACAGTAATAAGATCTAAGATATGAACTAAGAACAACATTAAACTAAAAAAATACTCTGACTGACTAGTGGTACAAAAACAATATGCCAAACAGCAGCATGAACACTCAGGGAACTCAGGAGTGACTTAAAATGGATTTTAATAAACAAAAGAAAAAAACTGACAATGCAGTGGAGTACTTGCAGAACATGGAAACCAGAACACGAGAAAACCCACAAAGACTGAAAACACTGGGAAAGAACACAAGGTGGCAAGCACACATAGACAAACCAATGGGCCAAAACAATAAACACCTGAGAGGAGACAACAGGGATCAGGTGAGAGTGGGCGGTGCAGGAGATGAATAATTTCAACGGAAAAACACTGGTGAAAACTAATAAACCCAAGAGACTGAAAATACACAAACAAGGGATCACAGAAAAAAAAAGTAAAAACAATTCTCACAGGCTTGACATGTGTGGTAAATGTAAGGAGAGATTATTGATAAAAGCTGACAGTAACCAACTGATTGCTAGATTTTTTTTATTTATTTATTTTTTTATTTAACCTTAATTTTACTAGGATTAAAAAATAAAAAATAAAAAAAAAACACTGAGATTAAAAACCTATTTCTCAAGGGAGACCTGGCCAAGAGGCATCAATAAATACAACACACCAAAATTACACAATTAAAAGAAAATGTCAAGCTATAAAAAACAGGTACTATAAAACAAGCTAGCTATTAAAACAGGTACATGTCATTGAATTGGCCTCAAGAACTTTTAGTTTGGCTGTAATAGCACTGAATGAGATTAATTCAGTCAATCTCAGAATTTCTTGTGGCAATCCAAGAAGAGGGAGCAGAGTGAACGAAAGCTTTCTGCAATTCAGTCGAGCAAAAGAGACAGACAGAAGCAGCAAACTGTGCAAGCCAAAAGTATAAGAGTCAACATTTCTCAGTGTAGTTGCAATGAAAATGTAGTCAGGAGTCCAAGCAGTGTCTTGTAAATAAAAGTTAACCAATGGGAGTTCCTTTGGGCAACCAGACCTGGCCATCCCACCAGTGAGTACAAATCACAATGGTGTGTTGACATTTTGCAGTTTGTAGTGAACCTCAGAGCAGAGTGGTAGACAGAGTCGAGCATCTTAAGACATTGTGAAGAAGCAATCGCATACAAAAGATCTCCAAGTCCAAAACAGACACAAGAGTTGTGGAGACAAGCTGCGTTTTAGCAGTACATGAAAAACACAACTTATTTAGAAAATAAATGACCAGCTTAAATTTTAGCCTTTTCACAAGACTTTCCCCAAGAGGATTGAAAGTGAGAGAATCATCAATCAAAATGCCCAAATATGCCCAAATCAAAGAATCAAAACAAGTAGGAGTCCAAATTAAACTACAGTTCTCTCTGTAGTTCAGTGTACTTTAATCGAAATGCACATGGCTGCTGTGATGTGATTGTTTAATCACAGCTGATTTAGTGTCACCTTGAAAATTATATACCAATTAGTGTAATAGTTCATTGTGTTGAGATTACCACGGGATTAAAGCAGGCTCACAGCATTGTATGTACAGCATGTGCCATTATCCTCAGTGTCCTAAAAGTCAGATTTCATCTGTTTTATCTCGTTCACAATGTTTTTATTTTGGCTGCCATCTTCCAGTTGCCTTGATCAAATTGAATTTCCCTTTTCTAAATAATCCAAAAAGAGCATTCAAATCCAAAAAACCAAATTGAACTTGTGGCTGCTTTCAGCTCTATAAAATGTCAAATATTTTAGCAGGAAAGAACATCCCTGTGAGCATCTGTACCTGTACGATCATGTACTTTCTGAGGAATGACGGTGCAGCAGAAATTCATCTCTGAAGTGGAGCAGACAGGTGACCTTTCTTGTCCTTGATGTCTCTTTTAAAAACAGGCCAAGGATTGTTGCCAGTGTAGAGAATAAAGATTCTTGATCTTCATGTCATTTATCATATTAATAGCTGCACTGAATAGCCTTAGCTTACTTTGAGATGTACTAGATTATTTTATCTTGTTTTACAGAACAAGGAATCAAAAATTCAAAGACTAGGCAGAGCCCCCTGTAGGATTCTGATCTGATTACCTTTGTCATCCTTACTGACTGTCAGCAGATCTTTAGAACAGACTCTGGGGTACGGAGAACAAAAAGACCAGAGGACTCAGTACAAAATGTACTGATTTATTTACAATGGTGTCAAGGGAAGAAAACATAGCCATCTGTGGAAAAGATGAGCCTGGTAAGAAAAAAGTGAATGTAAAAGTCCTTTAGTTTCTATTTTTCCAGGAAGGAAGAGACACACTTATCTCTGTTTCAGATTTGGATGGAGGAGGTGAAGGGTTACAGTTTCCACAGAGAACAACATCCATGAAGTGATCTGGAGAGTGGCAGGTGGGACCAGAAAAGTCAGATAAAGTCAGGAATGTCCAATAACTTTTTTACAGGTTTGGATGAGGAAACAAGGCAAGACTTATCTCAGTTGCTATGACTTCAGGAAGTCCAAATCATAGGAAGCAGCTCGAGACACAAAGGTTTTCCCAGCTGAAGAAACACAAAACAAGTGTTCAATTCCTCAAACAATGTTCACAAATTAATTAGTTAGCTCTAGGTTGGATTCACCATAAGCAAACCAACACTCGAGTGTTAGTATGTGGTCTGTCTTCTGTCTTTATACTGTATGTCCCAAGCTCATCGGGGAATAAGCACAGCTGCCAGAGATGAGCCACTCCAGCTGTTCCTGAGCTGTGGAGAAATCGTGAGTGACAAACAGAACTTTGACCTGAAACAGGAATCCTCACAACCTTGAGCAAAACACCTTGTATTCATTTATTTATTTTTACATATTTTTAATACGCTTGTAATATTAATTTTAAATTAGTTGTCATCAACTGTCATTTTGAAGGTCAAAACTGAAATCTTAATTTAGTCATTAATTTTGAACTTCAATTTCAAATCAGTAGTAGCCAGTTCTGAAATATTATGGGACATTTTTAATACGATGTACACAAAGGTGAACAAACTAAACATAAACATCTAATAAACCACTGCTAATCTGGTTTAAATGTCTTGAGTTAAAATGTGTTGCATAATTTAGAGTTTTGTAAAGTTGTGATCCTGGCAGGATGAGCCGCTCGGAAAGAAGGCCGATAATGCCAACAGCACTCAGATCTCCCCACAGAAGATTTCCCTCAAACTGCGGCCTGGTATGAAGTTTTTACCTTTTAATCAACAAGCTGCTTCTGTACTCGCTCCATTCAGAGCAGTGATCCAAGTGTTTCTGTGTCCCAGGCAGCGAGGTGACATTTCAGGTTCGCGTTCAACACACCGAAGATTATCCCGTGGACGTTTACTACCTGATGGACCTGTCGGCCTCCATGATCGATGACCTCAACATGATCAAAGACCTGGGTTCTTCTCTGGCTAAAGAAATGGCCAAACTCTCCAGTAATTTTAGAATGGGCTTCGGCTCGTTTGTGGAGAAACCGGTCCTACCGTTCATCCGGATCACAGAGGAGGACCTGATCAACCCCTGCAGGTGATTTTAAAGCACGAGCAGACCGATAGAAACCTGCAACCTCCAGAGAAACAACACTGTTTTACGTTTTTAAAACGAGAAGTTCAAGTTGCATCGCAAGGTTTGACTTAAAACCAAAAATGTCTTACTAATATCAACAAAAAAAGTTAAATGTGTCATCTAGACCAGTTTCTTTAAGTGATAAACGTTTCGTCCCCCATCCAAAGAACTTCGCCAGTCTGTGGCCTGCCAACCCATCACTGCCGTGTTTCAAGCCAACGTCCTGTTGGAATCTCAGAATTTCTCAGAATTAACCTTACTAACCTGTTTTGCCACCTAAATACCACTAACTACTCAAACACTAACATACAAGATAATTAGATTTTAATGCACAGGAGACAGATCTGAACTAGTTGTTCACATGCAAAAGGAGGATAACTAGAACAAGCAGAACAGATAGTTCTGGATGTCATCAGCAAACAGGTTGAGCCACTGTGAGAAGGTGCTGATTATAAGACTGTGTTTGCAGCGGGGTCTCAGACTGAAGAAGTCCTTTGGTTGAAAGACAAAAGGTTACAACCAAGAAGAATCCATCCAGAGGACCTGACTCACCCTTGTTAGATTCATCTGCCTGGATTATTGAGCATGCAACAGGAATATTTGTGATCAGCCTTTTCGTCAAAAGTATTAGAAATACATTTAAATTTATTTCAAATGTAGCACCAACTAAAAAAAAAAATCAAAAGGCTGAACTTTTGTCTGTTCTTTGTTAAGTGATGAGGGCCTGACAAGCTGATTTTAGTCATTAATTAACTGGTTTTAACCTCCTGAACAAGCCTGCTGTTGTGAGCCGCTAACATGCTAATGCTTGTTGCAAATGTTTGTTTTAAACTAGCAATAATTTAAAAAGAGAGTTGGGCATGGGACAGAATGTTGGTACAACTGGTAGAGCTGCTGCCTCTCAGTGAGCAAGTTACCCTGGTTCAAATCCCAGTCCAGGGGCCTTTCTGGGTGGAGTTTGCATGTTCTCTCCGTGCATGTGTGGATTTTCTCGAGGTACTCCGGTTTCCTCCCACAGCCCAAAAACATGTATGTTCGGCTGATTGGTAACTCTAAATTGTCCCTATGTGTGAGTGAGAGAGAGAATGGTTGTTGGTCTTGCTTGTCTCAATGTGGCTCTGTGACAGACTTACGACCCGTCCAGGGTGTACCCCGCCCATCGCACAGTGATTGCTGGACATGGGCACCGGTGACCCCGTGACCCAAAATGGAAGGAGCGGGTAAAAGATAATGGATGGATGGTTAATTTTTGAGTGTAGTAACTTTTTGAATCACCGAATGGCAGTATAAGACTGTTTGAACCAAAAGATGGATAGTGAGGGAGAGAGCAGCATGTCTCTTTAAGAAAAATGGGAGGGAGGCCCCTTAACGTGACATGGGCCGTCTCTCCTTCCTGTTTTTCGGTTCTGAAAATGATGGACGCTCGGTGTGGTTTGAGCTCTTTAGCATAGCATTTTTCACACAAAGCTTTTAATAAAAACAAGTAAACAAGTTCTCAGCTTCTTTTTGCAGAGAAAAACAACTTTTTACTCGAAGACACAGATTTCAACTGTGAATTTTGGAGCTTTGACAAGATGGAGTTTTTTTTCCCCCGAGGTCAGCTTGTTCGCTTAGAACTTCAGATTACACCATAATCTGCCTGCCTTTCAACAGGAGTATAAAATGAAACTGTAATCACGGGCTTTGCCAATTTTTGCCAGTTTATTTCTGTTTTTTTTTTTACTTACTGATGTCCCACAGTGACGTAGGTATAACTTGCCTGCCAACGTTCGGCTACAAACATGGCTTGTCCCTGACGAGCAGCACCGACAAATTCAAGGAGATCGTGTCCAAGCAGCGCGTGTCTGCAAACCTTGATATACCAGAGTGTGGCTTTGATGCAATCATGCAAGCATCTGTTTGCGGGGTAAGATTAAAAACATCTCGTTTGAGTTTGTCGTGAATTGCCGAGTCAACATGTTGATGTTTCTGTTCTAGGACAAGATAGGCTGGAGGAATGACTCGATGCGTCTGCTGGTGTTTGTCAGTGATGCTGATTCACACTTCGGAATGGACAGTAAGATGGCTGGAATTGTGATCCCAAATGATGGGAAGTGTCACCTGGATGCAAACAATGAATACTCCATGTCCACAGTACAGGTAAATGGCCTGACCTGATAAAGAGGCCGAGGCCACCGCACTGAGAGGCATCATTTTTCTTTGTGTGAGGCCATCTTGGATAAATACATCTTTTTTCAGGAGTACCCAACTCTTGGCCAGTTGATTGATAAGGTGGTGGAGAACAACATCATGCTGATATTTGCTGTGACTAAAAAGCAGATAAACAATTATAAGGTAACAGCACTTTTCTAAAAAGTCATTTTTTAAAAATTGAGTACAGGTAGATCCAAAGCAGAGAAATACACGTCTGAGAGTATAATGTTTACTGAAGCCTACCAAAAGCCATTTGTGTATTTATTTGATATTTTTGATATCAAACATAATTTTTGACCACTAATTGAAAACTACGCTGTATTAGTTGCCCATTTGGACACAATAGCTCAAGAAATGCTTTTGCTAATAACACTAAAAGTGGCACATTTGCTGAACTAATTGGAGCTAAATCCATATTAGTCAGCCATTTTCCACACTAGTAGCCCAACAGACCCAACTAGGGGGTTTTGGCACTTTAGTGGTGCAGTGGAGCAAATTTGTCAACTGCACCATGTAAGTTAACTAGAAAGCATCATACATTCTAACATGTTAACTAGTCAACAAACATTATTCTTAATAGTTGACAAGACATTGCCAAATATGCAGAATACTCGACTAACTACTACTATTACTTGTGATTGTAGACTTATTAATTGTAGACTAGATGATTTTTTTAGACATGCTAGTTAATTAGGTATGCCCAATGAGCTGCAACTAAGCCAATAGTGAGTAGTTTGGGTGTTAGCAGTTAACAAAAAAGGCCAAATGTAGTTCCTCTAGTTGACTAAAGTGACTTCTTCTTTTGGCTTTTCCTTCCTCAGGGGTCTCCACAGTGAGTCATCTTCTTCCATCTCACTCTGTCCTCACTCCAAGTACCTCCATGTCCTCTCTAACTGAATCCATATATCTCTTCTTTGGCCTTCCTCTTTGTCTTTTCCCTGGCAGCCACATATCTAACATTCTTCTACCAATATGCCCACTGTCCCTCCTCTGGACATGTCCAAACCATCTCAGTCTGGCCTCTGTAACTTAATCTCCCAGTTGTTCAGCCTGTACCTCTGATTATCTCATTCCTAATCTTATCCATCCTTGTCACTCCTAGGAGAACCTCAGCATTTTCATTTCTGCCACTTCCAGTTCTTTCTCTTGTCTTTTTGTCAATTCCACTGTCTCCAGAACATACAACATAGCTGGTCTCACCATCTTGTAATTTTTTTCCTTTGACCTTTGCTGACACCCTTTTGTCACAAATAACTCCTGAGACTTTTCGCCATCCACTCCATCCTGCCTGGACTCTTTTTCTCCTCTTTACAACACTCCTTATTGTCCTGGACAGTGGACCCCAAGTACTTGAAGTCTTGCACCTTTGTGACCTTTGATCCTTGTAGCCTCACTGTTCCACCAGCCTCCCTACCATTCACACACATACTCTATGGCTAACTTTCATTCCTCTTCTTTCAAGTGCATACCTCCACCTCTCCAAGTTCTCTTCCACTTGTTCCCTGTTCTCACCACAGATCACAATGTCATCTGCAAACATCA